>CALNHX010003629.1:63941-145342 GCA_940337035.1 Agriotes lineatus | reverse complement strand
GCCGGGGCAGTAATTCTCCATCTTTCCTGTCCTTTCTTCCATTCCCCACCCCTCCTTTCTCTCGCCCATCCTATAATTTACGTTTTTGGCTGAAGACGGGCGCAAGGTCCCTATATCAGCCGCCCCCAATTGGGGGCATTGAAATTACCTTGAACCTTTTACGCTACAGGTAGAATCTGTTTTCCAAAATTACCTACCTAGATTTTTAGATTCTCAATAACTTCGGCTTGGCCCTCGTAGATGGCGAGCAGGAAAACCTTAAGCGTTCACAATAAATTACATTCCCAAATATTGTAAATACATTCACAAATTTCATCCCGCTTTTCAAATCTTGATGTAATTTCTTCCTATGGTGGTGGCATTACACAATTTTAGATGTTTACTTGTTCAGAACTTGCCAATATTATAGCGCTATTTCAGCTCTATGCTAATTTGTTGCTATGCTAATTTGCGTCACTAAACCAATTTCCTCTGTCTGTCGTTGAACTCTGCTTGTGGGAGTCCCCATTACAGCATAACACTTTCACTGAGGTAATCGTCAGACAGTTTCTAGATCCTGACCTACGCTGTTAGTCATCATTTGCATTTTATCATTACACTTATTAAGGTTATTAAATGGACAACTCAACGTGCCAGAAATAAAAGTTGCTGTTATTAAGTCAACATAATAATTACAAATAGCCAACAAACATTACCAGATCCAGGAAAGTATCACTGATGGTTTTGTTTTTAAAAGGTAAAATAAAAAGAACAATAGCGAGAAGAATAGAACACCTCCACTTGAAAGTTGTTCAAGTAATCTTAAGTTGATTTAAGACAATAACTACAAAAAACGATTTATTGCTTTATATCCTTCGGCAACAGTTAACGACAAATGTATATTTCTGATTTAAAAACGCCAACCGATTGTTAGTTTGACATAGCTATAAGAACGACATTGTAAACAAATATAACCAAGAACTTTCAATTTCAGAATTGTATTAGCTGCAATATTCACTTTTCGTCGAACGGACCACCGACTACTGTATTCGTATTTATGGGAATACTGTCAACATCTAGAATTTTTTAACTTAAAAAAATAAGTTTTGAAAACAGTATTTTTAATACGCATTAAAAAAGGAGCGTGCTTTCCTAAGACACATTAGGATTTCCCAATTGCAACCCAATGGGGTATTTCCGCTTATCATATTGTATATACCAAACATAAGGGTTTCTTTATACAGCTATTTTATATAATCAAAGCACGTGATTTCTTAATGACAAACAAATAAATGAATAGTACTTAGAAAAACCCCGATATCTTCACATAATTGTTTGAAACTAGGGGATTTTCATACACCATCTTACGTTTCGAGTTAATGCTAGGATGTCATTTACCACCGGTTTGCTGCTTATAATGCGTATTGACAGTTTAGATAAACAATTTGAAATATTTATCTTTAACAGTAACAGTATTTAAAATGTTATTTGAACTCGAATGGCTTGAATTCGGATGCACGCTTCGCGTTGGCCCGAAAAAAACAGAATGAAAGCCATAGAAAGTAATTACACACTTATTACAGACAAGTCTTTTTATAAGATCACAACAAACAAAGTAATTAAACATTTGCAATACGACATGAATTTTTTACAGATTGAAAAATATTTTTGATATACCTACCTAATGCAATACCAATCTAGTCATGACTAAAGGTGCTTATCACGAAATTGTTTTTATTTCATACTGTACTGTATATTGTATTTGTACTGTGATCAAGAAAGTGTGTCACAAGACAATTAGATTATTTTTATTCATTGGCACTTAATTTGCATTAACCTTTATCTAAAAATCAAAATATGCGACTACCTTATTGTACGTTATACGTACCATAAAGTTTTAAAAGCGATTGTTTTGAAATTCCATACTCGACTTCTTCGTCTCGTCGTTTGTAGACATCGAACTCGTAGTTATTGCAATTTTGTTTTGCCATACTTGCAACGTATGTAACTTTCTCTACGACCGCTACTGTCAATCATCAATATTGTACAACTCACAAACTACGTAATACGATGGCACATTGAAGGTTTAATGATTTATTATGTTAGTCAACAATGGTTTTTCGTTTTGGTTACCATAGTGACGTATATTTTTTACACTTGTTATTTGTACAAAGCGGAGCAGAGAAGAACGACTAAAATTTCTTTTTTATTAACGGAGTGAGCGGGGCTGTCGAAAAAAGTATAGTATGCAACTCGAGTATTTATATCGTGTGTTCCAAGAAAAACTCATTTAGGGTATGCCTTGGAAAGAAAGATAGAAAATCTAGTCATGTCTTAGCTTACGTCTGTAGGTGAATGTCAGATTGCAATTTGTTTATGAAAACATCTGTCACTGTTACAGGTAAAAGTTTACACTGCATGAAGTTTAATTGTTTCAAGCAAAAAGGGAAATAAGATGGCATGTACACAACAACAACGAGTATAATAATCATAACGGTCAATAAAAATTGTTTTGTATATTTTTAGGAAAATAATTCAAGGTCAAGATGTAATTTAGTTCATTTGGATCAATGGGTATATTATATCAAGTTACGGCAAACTTCAATTTGATCACAGCATGCTGCGAATGTTTTTTTTTTTAACACACGATAGCCTGAATATGGTCCTTTATGCGTTCGATGCGGTCACTACGCCTTCGATACGGCATCTTTCGTTAAATTTTATAAACTGAACTTTTGGCATTGTGTGAACTGTCCTTTAAAAATCAGAGTGCAAAAAAAATATTAAAATCCATTTTGAGGCAGTTGAAAGGCATCTAAGCAAGAAAGTACAACTGAAAACAAACTACTAAATTATAAAACAAATGTAGATACAATGCAGTGATATTTTATAATACTGACAAATAACAAGTATCATCAAAATACTTTTTAAAAGCATGTAAAAGATAGATATCTATAAATTATCTCTAGGCACTATGATACGAGACGTGAGAATTGTAACTGCATAATTCACTAACAAAATAAAATGTTTTTCACAGATATTTGATTAAACAAGTTATCGCATGTCGTATTAATAAGTTATACACTCATGCTTACACTAGCATTAAAGTTTTTTTCCAATGCCTACTTGTAAAGCTGTATTTTATCTATAAAAATCTCCATGGTCCATGGTAAAGTAACATTTTAATGATGAGGATGGGAAAATTATTTCAATCGGCTTGGCCTCGTGAGCTAATTTTCTAATTATGGATAAAATTCCTCTTTATTCACTTGTACCATGCATAACTATTATGAACGACTGCATTATAAAAGACTGTTTATGACATAGTTCAGCGGCAATAATGTAGGTCTTTATAGTACTAGTAAAATACAGTTTATTTTATTTTATTAGTACTACAAAATAAGTTACTTTAATTTACTAACACTATAATAGTAATTTACGTTATAAGTCCGGTAAACGCAAGTTTACAGTAGCGAGTCCAAACGTTTCGGGACGAGGCGACGTAGGAGCAGAGTCTGGAATGTTGAGACGAGCTACTGTAAAAGTTTACCGGACGTATGTCGTAATGCGTTTTATTTCATACTGCAATAATTTTTTGAATTGAAAATAATAAATAGTTTGATTATTGGTTTATTTCATTTGAGTCCGGTAAACTGTTTTACCGGACCTGTTTATTTCATTTGAGTCCGGTAAAACATTTTACCGGACCTGTTTATTTCATTTGAGTCCGGTAAAATGTTTTACCGGACCTGTTTATTTCATTTGAGTCCGGTAAAATGTTTTACCGGACCTGGTACCGTAAAGCCTCATTTTCCGGACTAAAATCATTAACTTAAACATGGGTTTTACGATACAGTATGAAATAAAGTACTTTTACATCAGTTGTCACTGTCAAAATAGATGCTTGTCAACGTCCATCAAGGCACTCTAATACCAATTTTTCTGTCACAGAACAGACGTGAAACTTATAAACTCGATTTCTTTGATTTTAGCAATCAAACTTAAAGCTTTGTATACAACTCGTACATGATATGACTTTATTGACTCATCCCCTTTATTGGCCTCGCTCGAAAAACTGCCTCAGCTATAAAAGAGACTATTCAAATAAAATCCTACACTACACGCACGACGGACGATGGCGGGCGCGTCGGACGGCAGAGAAGACGACCCGTGTAATAAGTGCAATAAAAAAGTGATTGATGACGGAAAATTTATAAAATGTGACGGCGTGTGCGCAAAAATATATCATGCCAGCTGTGTGAAGTTAACTTTAGCCAAGCTTGGCAAAATAACAGAACTAAAGGACGTAGTTCAGTGGTTTTGCAGCGATTGCAAACAGCTGTTAACCAACCTGAAGTTAGTTGTTAAGCCGCAAAATTTTCCAGGGGCGGACCTTGTCGCGAAGCTAGATCCAAACACAACAGAGGCTATAAACAACATCGATAAAGTTCTGGACAAGCTTGACATACTAGAACAAAAATGTCAAATCATACCACATATTGAAGAAAACTGCAAAAACCTACCGAATCTAGCCAAAACCGAAGACATACTTATAGCAAAAAATGATATATTACAAAAATTGGAAGAGACTGACAAAAATAAACCACTTTTCTCAACTATTCTAAAGGAAAATGCCAAAAGCGCTAAAGATAAAAAAGTACTGAACGTGCCCTACAGCCCAGGAGTCATAATTAAACCTAAGAAAATGCAGCTATCAGAAAAAACAAAACAGGAAATCCGAAGCAAGATTAACCCGACCAAAGCGGAAATAAGCATACAAAGCGTAAAACATATATCAAAAGGAGGCGTAATAATTAAAACTGATGATTCAGAATCAGCCAACAAGCTTTTAGCAGAAGCAAAACACAAATTAGACCTGGCCGATTATGAAGTGTACCTTACAAAAGCAGGACTTCCACGACTAAAAATAATAGGAGCTGATAAAAATTACACGGAAGGTGAAATAATAGAAGAACTAATAATGCAAAACCATTGCATAACAGAAGAGGATAAACACATCAAAATAAAATACGCAGCACAAATGAGGAAAAGTGGCAATTGGATTTTATCTTTAGAAACAACCGGAAGTACTTACCGAAAACTATTACAAAAAGAAACAATCAATCTAGGATGGGCAAGCTGTAAAATAGTAGAAGATCTCTACACAAAGCAGTGTATGAATTGTTACGGTTTTGGTCACAAAAAACGCGAGTGTCAACGAAAAGTTACTTGTCGGTATTGTGCGGGATCGCATAAAAGCGAAGCATGTCTGGAAAACAGTACACTATGCTGCAGCAACTGCAGTTTTGTAAATAACAAATACAAAGACAATCTAGATATTAATCATGAAGCAACAAGTGAGCACTGCACAATTCTGCAAAGGAAAATCAAAAACGCGCGTGAACAAATCAACTACGACTGAAAACTGTATATATATATATATTAATAATATTGTTTATGGATCAATATATTAGAGACGTTGAGCAACCAAATATAGAAACACACAACGTAAATGATGTAGAAACGTGTAAACAATTACTTAAGGTAGGAAGTAACAAAACTGTTTTTAATATATTTCAGCAAAATATTAGGAGTATAGCAAAAAATTTTGATGAAATGATTATAGTTCTGAACCAATTTAATAACTATTTTGATGTCATAATATTAACTGAAACTTGGAAAATCTATGACAAAAATTACTTCAAAATTGATGGATATGAAATGGTTTACAATGACGATCAATTCAATCAAAATGTAGGAGTAGTTATTTATATTAAAAGTAGTCACATATTTAGTATAAGTTTACATAGCATAATTAATCTACAAGTAATTAAAACATTAATAACATACATGGGTAAGTCAATAGTAATATCGGCAATATACAGGGTGATTTTAAAATGTTTCGCCAAACTTCGGGGTATTGTTCTACACACCAAGGCAAGTAAAAAAGTCCATATAAACATGTGTCCGAAAATCGCGCGTTTCCGAGTTACGAGCAATTTCTGAACTTGTGAAGTAGTCCAGTCAATTGGTGCTCAAAAAGGGCGAATAGGGGAGAGTTTTGGTGGAGTTCTGATATTTGGTTCCTATATGTTTTTTGGGTCGCTGTGCACGAATATCAGGTTTTTCAATAAAATTTTAGACCGGAAACACGTTTTTTTAAGCAAAAACCTTGTAAAAAACCGATTTTTTTTAGTTTTTCTAAAAGTACCCAAAAGATATCTATCATTTATAACTATTGAACCTATATGAAATAAAAGAGGACACAGTTTCCTACACTTTATGTATGTGAGGTTTTTTTCTCCGATCAATCATTCAGCCGCGAGAGCGCCGCAAAATTATAGTCCAGTCAAATGGTAGAAAATAGGGGAAAGTTTTGGAGTTCTTATATTTGGTTCCTATATGTTTTTTAGGTCGCTGTACGCGAGTATCGGGTTTGCCAACATTTCAATTATGAAGATTCATTTCATATACCATTGTTGATTTACGAAAAATGTATAGTTTTCGAGTTACTTTGAAATAAACTGTCATAATTCCCTTTTAACACCTAACTTCGCGGCGCTCTCGCGGCTGAACGATTGATCGGAGAAAAAACCGCTAGTACATAAAATGTAAGAAATTTTACTCTCTTTTATTTCATATAGGTTCAATATTTACGAAATTGGATAGTTTTCGAGTAATTTTAGAAAAACTAAAAAAAACGATTTATTACACGGTTTTTGCTTAAAAAACGTGTTTCCGGTCAAAATTCTTGTTGGAAAACCTGATATTCGTGTACAGCGACCCAAAAAACATATAGGAACCAAATATCAGAACTCCACCCAACATCTCCCCTATTCGCCCTTTTTTGAGCACCATTTGACTGGACTACTTCCCAAGTTCAAAAATTGCTCCTAACTCGGAAACGCGCGATTTTCGGACACATGTTTACATGGACTTTTTTACTTGCCTTGGTGTGTAGAACAATACCCCGAAGTTTGGCGAAACATTTTAAAATCACCCTGTATAGGCCTCCATCTACTGACCCTATGAAATTTATTAATGGCCTTGACATTTATCTTCAAAATCACACTAATGCAGACTATAATTATGTAGTAGGAGATATCAATATAGATATCCTATCAGATGCTGATGTCAGTCATGAATATAGAGACATATTATGTGAAAAGGGTTATAAATCTCTTATAAATAAATACACACGTATACAGGGTAACTCAAAAACTTGCATAGATCATATATATTGCAAATCCGCAAGTGCTGAGGAATGTACTCCAATTATTCTTCAAAGTAATATAACAGACCATTTTTCAATCATGAGTAGCCACTTCATGTCATCCGAAAGAAAATCGTACAAAAAGGAACAAAAAAGTATCAGCAGAATAAATCTTCAGATGCTTAAAGACAAACTGCAAAAATCTAGACTAGAGGAAACACTCAACAGTATGGAAGTTGAGGAAGCAGCTGATTATTTCGTTCTCCAACTAAAAACGGCAGTACAAGATTCAACACACAAAATCGAGAGAAAACATAATGAAATTAAGCGGACGGAATGGATTACGAAAGGGTTAATAAAATCTGTAAATAATAAACAAAGCCTTTTTGTAAATTGGAAAAGAGACCCAACTAACATCGGAAAAAAAAACACTTACGTGGTATATAGAAACCATTTAAACACCTTAATAAGAAATGCAAAGAACAATTACTTTAAAAATAAAATAAACAGCGATAGTTCAAGCAAAAATCTTTGGAAAGTAGTCAAAACAATAACTGGCAATAAAACAGAACCAAAAGAAATATCACAGATAAAAAACAAAGATGGAATAACAATCACAAATCAAATGGAGATAGCTAACATTTTCAATCAGCATTACACATCTATAGGGAAAACAATGGCGAATAAGATAAAAAAAATAAAAAATATGAGATTTGCAGACACTATACAGATTAACCCCAATTCATTCTTTCTCTTACCGACTGATGAAAATGAAATCCACAACTTAATTAAAACGTTAAGAACAGGCACGGCGCCAGGTATTGACAATATAAGTACCGACATTCTAAAACAAGTGGCGTCAATAATATCCAACCCTCTTGCAATCCTTATAAATAAAATAATTGAAACGGGCAACTGTCCCGATGTATTTAAAGCTGCCGTAATAAAGCCCTTATACAAAAATGGGGACAAACAACACAGAGAAAACTATAGACCTATATCTCTAATTTCCAACGTAGCAAAAATATTTGAAAAAGTCATTCAAACAAGACTAGTAAACTTCCTCAACAAACATAACATTATATCAACAAACCAATTTGGATTTCAAAGTGAAAAATCTACACAAGACGCAATATCCGTTGTAGTAAACGAAATACAAACTGCGCTCGATGAAGGAAATCCTAATTTGGCAGTATTTATTGACCTAGCCAAAGCTTTCGATACTGTTAACCACAAACAATTATTAGAATGCCTACATAACATAGGAGTTCGCGGAAAGACCAATAAATTAATAGAATCGTACCTACAACACAGACCGCAATATGTAAAAATTGGAACCTGTCTAAGTGAAAAAACAGAAGTAATATACGGGGTGCCCCAAGGAACTGTTCTAGGTCCAATACTATTTACTATTTATGTAAATGAACTATTAGAATTACCATCAACTGGCAGAATCATAGCTTTTGCGGATGATACAGTAATACTATACAAAGGCAAAACATGGACAGATGTGAAACAGAAAGCAGAAACAGATCTAATAAATATAAATGAGTGGTTTAATCGCAAACTTCTTACTGTAAACTTTGATAAAACCAAATTCATTCCTTTCACCTGTCGTAATCAGAACACACCTATATATGATACCTTAACTGTCATGAACCCCAACAACACTACAACATATATAAAAAAAGTTGAAAAAATAAAATATCTAGGAATATACGTCGACACCTATTTAAGATGGGATGCACATATAAATGCGCTACTAAACAAATTAAGGCAAGTGCTATTCCAGTTTAAAACATTAAAGTATATTCTAAACACCTCGAACCTAAAAACGGTATATTATTCACTTGTTGACTCACTGTTACGTTACGGAATTATTGGATGGGGCTCTGCATCAAAAACACATTTAAGAAAACTAGAAGCGATGCAAAAGCGGTTCATAAAAATCATGTTTAGTAGGACGCAAATGTATCCAACTGAGCAGCTATACGCAGAAACAAAAATATTTTGCCTAAGACAAATCTATCTACAAACATTGATTATACATCAGCATAAATATAGAAAGGACTTAAAAACAATTGACCATCCTCATAACACTAGAACCAAAATAAACAATAAAAACGAAATTAGTAGAGTTCACAAAACCATTGGTCAAAAATCTGTACATTTTTTAGGGCCAAGAATGTTTAATTTATTACCTTCCAATATTAAAGAAATAAATGCCATAATCACATTTAAAAAAGCCATTAAAAATTGGATCATGGAGCAAGACAGGGTACTTATGTTATCACATATAGAAAAATTCCTGTAAACACCAAAGTAGCACAAAAAAAAATTCAGATTGCAATCATATTTGTGCAATAATTACTTATAATTAATTTTGTAAAGTTACCACTAGGTTTTAGTTAGTTTATTAAGAATTAATGTTTATAGAAAAATGGTAGCAAGTTACATTGAAGTTACGTGAGTTGCTCACGCACAAGCTATGCTTTTGTGAGTGACTTACGTGGACGAAATCAAATATTCTCTAGTTTATTGAAATAACTAATAAGTAGAAATATAAAATGAGATAAGATAAATCATAAAAATTATAAATATTAAAATATTAGAATAACAACCTAACTAATTATGTAGAACTTATGTACAGTTATTCAATTCAATAAACCTTATTATTATTATTATTATTATTATGTACTCGTTGTATAAATAGCTATAATATTAATTATAATTTGTTGTGCTTGATCGTTGCTCATATTTCCTGTGCAGTACGGCTTAAAATACCTATTGTGCTCCAAATGTTATTAGGTCTCATTTGGAATTCCCTAAACCTGAAAATAATCTGAGAAACATCTTCTCTGGGCACTTCATATATCAGTTCTTCCTTCAAAACTGATTAATTTTGAAGGCTTCCTGTTCCTCCCATTGGTGAGACAGTGAATGGGAAATGCACTTCATATTTACAAAACTTGTACAGTGGGCTTTTATCAGTCCTATTTTGATTAGGTGTTTATTTATGCGGCAATATCCCGTGAGAATCCTTGTTATCTACGTTATTATTTTATCTCTTTCATTTGTGTACTTTTAATGTTCTCTCGTAAATACACTGAAGTGTTTTGCACTGAGATATTCCATTCGTAGTCTGCAATATTGACCTTTGAGCCATATTTTATGCTGTGTTCTCTGGCGTTGCATACTGTAAACTGCAAGAGGGGCGTGGCCAATGCCGCCTGAAGAACAAGGCCAGCGGTTTCTGACGTGACGTCAATTGAACATCGATTAAATTGCATAGGTGCAGGGTATTTATAACTTTCAAAGTAAGTGCTTTCTGTGAAAGCCGGATTGCCACTGGTGAACTAAGTCTTTAATGGTACCTCATTCGCTTATCTTTTATAAACGAAAACGAAGTATCAACGCGAAAACCATTTTGAATCATTTTGAATTTCAGTATAGGTAGCCAATCCCAAAATTTAATAACTTTCTTTATCTACGACAGTGTGTAAAAATGACTTTTAGTTGGCAGTTTTAAGTTTGTAAGACGACTGTTGACATGTTTTCATTAGTTTACATCGTCAGTAGCAACGTGTTATAAAATTTTAGCCACGCAAAATTACGACCAGTTGCTAGTAATCCTAATTTTAATTTAAAATATTTTTTATAGTTACCGTGTTTTCTAGATTCTATTGTAGATAAAATACGGTACGATACACATGCATAAAGCATCTTTAGTCACTCACGGGGCTTAAAATGCTCGCTCTTTCGCGTTTTAACTCTGCCCCACTCGTGACTAAAGTCTAGCTTTAGGCACTTGTATCGTAAATTACTATTATAATTTAAGTAATAAATATACTCTTATTTCCTTTGCTCAATCGATTATTACTAATAATATTAAGTACTGTAGAATTAATTATAATTTTCGCTATTCTTTCCTCGCTATGATACTGGCACTCACTAAACTAAACTAAATAGCCCTCTTCTGTAAAAAAGATTAAAATCAGCTGCAACGCAAAATTTCGTTTGCTCAAGTAATTCATTGAACATAATTAAACAAAACTAAATGTGCATTGCTTCTTTAAAATTTGAATTTATACTTCTAATCATGAACACCGCAGCCACAGTAGCCAGAAAATTATTATCAATGGAAGAAGTATCTACTCTCTTTACGTTTGTATTCTTTACTCGGCTTAAGATGGAAATATGTGCCCATAAACACTTACCAAATGTGGTATATAATTGCAATATTTACTATATTCACCAGAAAATGTTTTAAAACGCTAGCAAATCGCCATTAAGGTGAAAATGCAATGACCTGTTTGTAACGGTCATTTACGTGTTTATTTCTGCAAAACTAATGGTAAATAACTTCCACGCACAGTTCCAAACACTAACAAAGATACTAAGTGGCTTTTCTATTACAGAAAGCTCAATTACAATCGATAATTTGAATCAACATGTAGTTATCATATGTACGCCTAGACGTCAGAGACCGTTGGTCTTGTTCTTCAGGTGGTATTACTCTGGCTCAATTACATGTTCTGAGCTGGCTTTTCCATTTCCATCTATTTTTTGGTGTCCTAACACCCAAGTATACCAATTCTGTGTAGCATTCTAGAATCAGATTAGAAGTAAATTAGCATGACACGCTTTTAATGCTACGTGGTTGTTTATCAATATGTAGATTAGTTTGCATGTCTAAGCCTTCTGTGTAATAGTGAGAATTGCCACTATTTCGTTTTGAAAGACGATTACAGATTATTCCATTTTAATGCTTAGGGCATTTTTTTGGTTCATATATCCTCGCTCCTCTTTCCTATTTCAGTTTTGGATCTGTATGTCAACCATTTGTTAATGCTAATCTTCTCGATACAGTCTTTCCGTTCTGGAACAAAAACTTTAAACCGTTTACAGGAGCCATGCGAACCTTTGATTTTATCTGACTTCGCTTTCAATATCAAGTTTCCATTTAGGTGTTTGAAGATATCATCAGTGTGTTAACCTGCATACCTAGAATAACCATCAAAGCCATGTGTTTGCAGTCGGTAAGCTCCAGTATTATCTTCGCGTCCACGCTTAGGTGGAAGAAAAATGTACCCAGTAGGGCTTTAAAATACGGCTGCGGGACAACGTAGACATATTCCCCATTATTTCTATGGAAGGATTTCCTTGCATTTTATTCAACCAGTGTAACAAATTGCCCTTTAGCGGGTTTTCCTATTCGACCAAAACGCTCAACTAGTTCTTGGCAGTGTTTAGAAGTCAATTTAGTATTCAATATGACGTTGAAATGCTTGACTTTTTCTAGTACCAATACTCTTTTTACTGCAAGCGTCTTAAAAGTCATCACTTCTAATACCAAAATCTGTGATTGAAGTGACGCTTCTCTTACTGATACAAAAAGTATATAACGCTAAAAAACACTTTTAGTTCTTAGAATTAAACAATAATTTATGGTTACTTTATAAATAATTCACGCAAGAAAAATTTAGCCCTCGAAAAGTCAACGTGACAAATTAATTGAGAGTGAGCATGTCAAATGCAATCAATCATCTAACATCTTAAATATTTTATATTTTTCTTGGTTTTAGGAAAATTGTATGTATTATTCGGATTAAAAATAACTTTGTTTGACTAGCAATTTTTGCCCCCGCTCGGCTACGCTGCGCTTCGCCTCGCAAATGCAAACATATTGCTTGTCAAAATAGTTCCACTTTTAATCAGAGCAGAACAGTATACTGTTGTTAAACTTAGATGTGGATTCCTTTGTTGTTACCTTTCTTCTTCGTGTTATTGCTAAAACCGAAATCTTTTTCGAATTAATCGATAATCACTCTGCTTCGCACCATATTTCTATGATGCTGCTACTCAGAAGAATAGCAAGACTTAAGCTACTACAATTCTATTCAAAGAAACAAGAAGAGAAACAAAGCGCATGGCTTATGTAGGCAAAATATGTACGTCTAAAAAGTATCCGGAATTTTATAGTTTTAAGAAATATCATGAAACTTCCTTTTAGAAAGTCCTGGGCCTCTAAAATTTTGTGTGAATATTTTCAGGGTAATAGGTTAAAAGACAACCCTATATGTCAAATATGTTTATTTCCGAAAAGCTAAAAGAAATTACTTTTTCCGGATACTTTCTAGACGTACTATAAAAGAGAACAGCAAAAGAAAAAATCGGAGAGATAGACGATCACACAACAAAAAAGCATTGAAAAAGTTCTACATAGATATTAACGTAGAAAAACAAGTTAAGCCCCAACATTTGCAATAATCAATAAAACAGGAACATGACATTTAGAAGAAAACAGCATATTGGAAGCATTGGCAGAACACTTCGAGGGAATTCTACTGGAACAATTTCACAACACAGTCCAACTAATAACGCAGTCACACAAAGGCGAAAGATAGAACAAGATCTAACAGTGGCAGAAATCCAATACACTATCGAAGAAATGAAAAATGGAAAGATCTCGGAAAAAAGGACGAACTTAATGATATTTGAATTTATTAAAGAAATATGAAAGGAAAAAAATCCTCAAGATTGGTGCAAAGCAATCATATCTCCCATTCGCAAAAAAAGATAGCAAAGAGCAAACGGAAAACTACAGATCTACCGCTCTGCTAAATGTAGGTTATAAAATCATTACGTATGCTACTAAAAGAAGGTTACAGGAGGAAGCCAAAAACATAGGGCAATACCAGACAGAATTTAAAAAAAGAAGATCAATAGTTTATAACATCTTCATAATGCAACAAATACAGGAAAAATGTAAAAAGAAAAACGCGAGGCTGCATGCACTATTAATCGACTTTAAACAAGTCTACGACAAAGTTAAAATAAAGGATGTGCTGAAAGCGATGCAAAAATTTAAGCAAGAGACAATAGACTTACTACAAAAGACATTGGTAATACATCAAATTAATCCAGCAAAATGTATTGGGGAATTATTCAGAAGGTTCAGCACAAACGTAGATCTGAAACAAAGAGACCCCATGTTAACAGCAATTATAATATTCTAAGACACACACATCCATACTTATGTTATAGTGCTAACTTGATATTGATGGTAAGAACCCAGGAAGAAGTAAAAGACCTTGTAAGAAATTTAGAAGATAAAGCAAGGGAAACTCGATTAATCGTAAATGGGGGAAAACAAATTACATGATACTAGAAAAAGGAAAACAAAATGCAAACCAAGATCTTGTGATAAAAGCCAGTAGTGAAAACGGAGAATACAAGATTAAGCATACAGACAGTGCAGTGCGATAAAAAGGGAAAGAAACATGATGCCAGAAAGAGCAAAACGTTTAGTGGGTTTCTTGAAAAACGTTAAATCATAAAACCATATGTCGATCACTAAATTAAGGGGAACGACCTAACAAAACCTGGTGGGATACTGGTCACACAAATTTACAAGAAGGGATCATATCATATTGAAAACAAATAGCACAAGATAGAAGGTTATGGAGAAAATAGATTTACGCAATGGGCATCAGTTCCACTTGCATTATATTCAAAACGATATCCACAATTTTTCCCTGGATATATACTGCTCAACAAATGAACTGGACCATTTGCATATATTGGTGCAATTTTTTAAAATATTTTCCAAAAGGACAGCCATAGCACTTTTTGTAACCTTTCAAGATTGTGTTACTATAAAAAGCATTTATTTTCATAATTTGGTTTAAATAAAACAAAGTCCATTAATAAAATATTATCATTTGAAAATTTTGAATTATTCCCCAATGTTGATAGCACATTGCATAGAAAGTATGCCAAATCGTTGCCAACAATTTTTGAACGTTTCGAGGAGACTCAAAAAACTATAATTTTCTGATTTTTTTCTTCTTTCTCTTATTTTTGTTAAATATAGTTTTTTTATAATTTTCTAATTTTATTAATATGATCTTGTTAATGCTTCAGTTAATATTTAAGAATAGTGAAATTAAATATGCTTAATATAAGTATACTATAAAACAAACACTTTTATATATTTTTTAACGTAATGTAACAAATACAATTTTTATGGGTTGTCCAGTTCATTTGTTGAGCAGTACAGGGTTAGTCATGAGTGGGTTGCTTCTGACCAAAAATTGAAGGCAACCCAACATACAAAAAACACCTCTCACTTGATACAATATTTATTTTTCTGTTTAGATGTCATTGGTGGCACTGTAAGTCTATGTCAAATTCGAGGTTAGCAGGTTAGTTTTTGCATCAGTTTTGACACAAACTGACACAAAACCTAACCTACTAACCTCGAATTTGACACAGACTTACTTATTAATCATATTAAATATTGTATCAAGTGATAGGCGTTTTTTGTATGTAGGGTTGCCTTCAACTTTTGGTCAGAAGTAACCCACTCATGACTAACCCTGTATATATGATTGTCATGTAAAACAAAATATTCTTGTATTATATTTTTATTTGTTTATTTCTTTTCTATAGCACTGTAAGTGTAACTAGTGCTACATTTTTGTATAACAATAAAGACATTATTATTATTATTATAGCCCTAAGCGCACATTCTCTTCTCTTTGTTATATAGTAGTTGAGCACAGGGTGAATAGCCCTGTCTCTCAAACCTCCATTAGTTGGCAAATGCCGCCCGATAGATATCATGGATTTACATGACCCATACACATATTGGTCGTTCTTGTTGTTTCATCCTCACTGGCACTGGACTCTCGCCTTTAGCGAAGTTTAGGCATACTGATAACGAAAGATTATATGTTATGGCCAATGCCAAGAAAAAGATGAATATATATTTTTGACATTTGAATAACAGTAAAGCACCTCTTCAGAATTTTTAAACATTTCCTGACATCTCGACGCTTTGCTGTATTTCTTCATCAGAGTTCAATTTGCTGTTTAACTAACTTTCCAGCTAGTATAGTGACTGACATGTTCTATATTCTCTCCTTCAGGAATTATTGCAGTAAAATACATGTTTATTTTGCCAACAACCATGCATATAGTTTTGGAGACATTTATAACCAGACAAACCACACATCTGTTATACACCACATCTTATTGGCTGATTCTTCGCTATTGTAATAGCGGCTTACCGGTTGTTATAGTGGTAATTTAAAGCAAGCGATTGTGAGCCGTTGACCAGAAGTTTAGGTTAAATCCATCAAACGCCTTTTTAAAGATATGCAACAGACGTAGATATTGTTTCATAACCAATTGACAATAGGTCTACAGGAAGATGCATAATCAGAACAAGGTTTTTCCCATCCCATTTCTGAGCCCAAACTGAGATTGCTTTCAAATAAATAAAATGTTCTGTTTTGTTTTTCAGTTCTTCTGTACAAGAATGAATGAAGATTATATCTGGGTAATCTGATTTGATTGAAGCGCAGTCAATCTGACGATCATAATTATATATTTACATTCCCGCAGCAAACATGCTAGTAAGGAAATTTCGGCGTTCCCTTTTGCCTCTCCTAAATGAAAATAAAAAATTAAATACCAACCATTGGTTAATTTGCATGACATTAAGAAAATCATCACGAACAAAATATAAACCAAAAACTGTCTAAAACAAATACTTCGATATATTGGCACGATGTCTTTCAATATCAATAGTCATAGAGTCATTACAATGTTTTCCGATTGCTTTTCTCCATGTATCAGTTGTGATTCACTTTATCTCAAATGGTTTCACTCTTGTCAACACTTGTCATTATTGACAAATGGGAATTACATTTGACAAATAGTGAAACACAATTGATACATGATGAAAAGTAATCGGAAAACCCTGTATACATATTATAATTACAGAATAAAACTTTCAGAAATTGTTATTGGTATAACATTCACCTTCGTTTTTCATATCTAACGAACCGCTTATTGTATTCTCATTTAATGCAACAATGTCAAAATTACTTCTATAATTTAAAAAACACTAAATTTAGGAAATACCACTTTGATACCGATTATGAACGTAAAGTGCTCTGCTGACCCAGATTAAGAAATCCAAATTCTAACCAATTCGGGAATTTTAGTTTACCGTGGATATAAGTTTTTATGTCAAAATTGTCTGTAATTAAAGTACGTTATAATATTACTAAGGTAAAACAAATGAAGAGCACTTTCGCTTATAATCTGAACCAACAGTTTAAAAAAATAATTGCTATTCATCCACGCCCTACATTATTTGTATATACACTTTTGAATTAATGTGAATATACATATAATCTCTCCCCATTAGACGTACTTGCTGCAGATTAAATTTTCGCATTAATAGTAGCTATAAGTTATAATTAATTTTTACAAAAGAAAATATATTTAGATTTTTCTTTATCTAAATAAACTGCAAAGATCGATTAAATACCTAAGATAGATAGAACTATATATCATGAAATGTACTTGCCTATTCTCGGAACACAAATGCATAATTTTCAGACATAGTTTACCCTAGGAAGAACGTAAACTATACTTCCACAAAAAAGTTCCAATTTCTGCAACAGGGTAGCGAACCCTTGCTAGCGTAACCTACTTGAAAGTTATTGCTTTGGATATTTACAAAGCGATTTCGGAAACGCTTGTTTACGCTGCACAAGATTAATGAACCCAATAAACGCCCATGAATCCAGTGAATGATTCTAGACGTCTCCTCTGACACAGTTTTCAGCCAGAAGTTTCACCTGCGACGTGTGGGGCTACGGCACGTATGCATTTCGTGCGTACTATCGACGTCATCGTTAGCTGCTCTTATATACCCGGATCGAACAGTATTCTGCATCATTCATTCACACACCTTGTGAAGAATTCAACCGAGTACTAGCAAAAGCTTAATAAGCGAAAAGCGGTTATTGTAATAGTTTTCCGATTCAATTTTCATTTATAAAAGAATAAACAATGGCTCATCAATGTTTGTTTGTTGTTGTTGTTGTTGCGATGGTCATGATCATGACCTTCAGTATTTTATCTGTTGAAAGCTTCCCGGCTATTGATGGTAAGCAACTACATTTAAAATTTAACTAAAACTTGAAGGAAAACTTCATATTCAACAATCAGGTCACTTAAATGAAAGAAATATTGCAAATGAGATTAGCTGAACATCTTTAAACTCATTCTACTTTTTATTGCAGCAAGTCGAGCTTCAATGTGCAGACTTCCTGCAGCTAAAGGACACTGCCGTGCTCTTCTACCCCGTTGGATGTACAATCCAGCAACAGGAACCTGCCAAGAATTTGATTTTGGTGGTTGTGACGGAAATTCAAACAATTTCATGACATTTAAAGCTTGTATGGCTGCTTGTGGAGGTAAGTTTCGTACATTAAGTATTCTTATTCATTCTTAATAAAAATGTTTTGCATAACTCATGATAATCATACTTTAAAAACTAGATACCCTAAATACAAATAGCGACAAAAATTCTGAAACGCCTTTAGTTAAGTAGTTTCGCTATAACGAGTTGAAATTATAACATTTTATGTCAACCTATTGAATACTCAATATTTGTCAAATACGCGTCTCTTTCTCTAATACAAAACTTCTTGATGTACAGAGTTAATTTGAATTTCTATTTGTTACAGGAATATAATAAAGGAAGTTCGTCACATATCCAATGAAGTGTACAAAATTGGAGTTGTGATAAATCTGAACAATTTATAAAGCCAAAGTTAGATTATTTATAAGCCGTGATATTTCATAACCTCGCCATGTGTTTCCGGTTACTTCTTCTGAACTCCATTGAGGTAGCTTTCAAATGTGATCGAACTATCTATTAGTTTATAATTTTATTTATAGATTTCACTATTATGTCAAGTTATATATTGGTAACACATACGAATGAATAACTTGTCTAAATAGGTATAAGAACTGAACTGTTTGTGACACTTATTATATATTTTTTATGTGAGGATGAATTTAAATATAAGATTTACACATTTATATCTCTGTATTTATTTGGGTAGTGAATTGAGTAAATGTCCGGTTGTCATAGGTTCAAATCTAGCCGTCGCCGAGATTTTTCTCTGATCGGCCATGCATTTGAACTCATTGGCTGAGTTAGCTTGAAGTTAAATATATAATTTTTAAATGTGTTGCGCATCTGGATGCGGGGAGCAAGACATGGCTTTTGCACGTCCCGCAGGGTATGAATGTTCATCAGCACCCACTGGTGAGAGAAACTAAAGGTTATCAATGTCTCGACATTCAATTAATATATGAAGAAATTAATGGGTTACATCAAATAGATTATCTAGAGTATGGATACATTTCCGTAACTTAAAATTGAGAACAAATGATTAAAGTGCATAAATATATAATGGAACCAGATGAGACGGTTCAAGCTTTTCGTCATACTTCAGCACACTGTTGAAACGGAACTTTCAATTTGGTATGGCCATTATCATATTATGTTATATACGTGATTGCCCTATATGTGCGATGACTTCGGATAAAGAGAATTTGCATGGAAGGCTGGAACTAATAAATTGTTACATAGACTGGACGCAGGAAGTCGATTTAAAATCGAGTGGAAATATAGCAATACCGTTAGCGAAGAATGCAAAATAGGACTGATAAAGTGACAATTCAAATTTACAAAGAAAAGCGACCAATCTCGCCCAAAAGCTTGAAACGAAAAAGAAGCTGACCTGCGGTTAATTAATTAAAATAATCAATGGTAGTAAAAAATCGCAGATTAACCCCCTTAAAGTTCGTACCACACGGAAGCTCTAAAAATCTTCACTTACCGCGATGGCCGAGCTAACTCAAATTCGGCGATATGGTGGTGGGTTCAAACCACCAGCTGTGTACCCTGCAAATTCTTCAAAAGAAAGGATATGGGCGCCAGAAATCAGATGATTTCGAATAATTTAAATAAACTACAAATGACTAGCGTTTATTTAATAAACTGCTCAATTACAGATCTAAGGAGTAGCTTCAGAACGTGACCACCGAAGTTCTGTAGATGGCGCCAAGTGGAATTATAGCGCACCCAGAATGTGTAGTTCAAAACGTGACCACCGAAGTTCTGTAGATGGCGCCAAGTGAACGAGCCGCCACCGTGCTAAAATGCTTGGAAATTTTGTTTGCAAAGTGGAAAATCGCCACCTTTCGCCAAAACCAAATAGCGCATGAAGGTGCTTGGGGCTTTAGCAACAACTTTGCCCCCTTTCACAATTTCGATATCTGTAGCCGTTCGAAAGTTACAGGCGATCCAGACAGACGGACGGACGGACGGACGGACGGACGGACAAAGCGTTCGCATAAGTACGCTGAAGCTACTAATAACTACTGAATAATCTGTAGTATGGTAATTCAATAATAAATAATCAAAACAATTTATCACAAATAATGTCATAGTAGAGCTGTGCAAGTTAAATGAAGGTTGAGACACGCACCAAGAAACCCCTTTTTGGGTTATTCAATTAATTGTAAACACAAATAAATCGAGTGGCATGCATACCGCTATCATTTAAAAAACCTTTCTGTTCAGGCTATTGAAAGCAAAAAGCGTGAATGCTCCTTTTACAAAGGTTCAATTACACACATAAATTGTAGCTTTAAATATTACTCGTAATTAAATGTGCGCATTAAGCTTCAAGTATTAAAATAGATTGACTGTATGAGATTAAACTTTATATGTTAATAACAACGGAAAATACAAATTTAAACGGCCAGAATCTGCTTAAAAGCAGGAAGACCGTCCACTTTTAAAGTAGTATGATATAACACCAAGAATCATTAACCTCCGACGCCCAAAGCTGCTGTTAACCAAAGGAGTTGCTATACCCGGGAGGGAAAGCGCCGGGGATGCGTCCGTAATTGCAGAAAAGCCATTCACAAGCCGCAGGAGCTAGGTAGGACGTTAGCAGGTGTTGACAATTAAATCGGTGTTGACAATTAAATCGGCGGCAATCTTACTTCCAAGATTAAATTCTCGGATAAAGCTGTCGATTAAGAGCTAAAGAAATGCAATTAATAGGAAAATAACAAACAGAAAAACGCCATCGTACCTGATTATAGTCAGCCCTTCAAAATTAATCGTCGTGGCGTAATAAAGCACGAATGGGACCTTTTTAGAAGCAAGTTACTTCGTCGAGGTGCAGGAAAAGAATCCTCGCGCATTCGTCCAACTAACAAAGACAGCTGAACGCTGCGACCTCGCGATAAGCCAGCGAATGTTTTTGAGACTTTCCAGAATCGGTACGAAAAGAGTGCACTGGTAAATTGAAATATTTCGAAATACAATTGATTATTATGCGAAGACAATATACAGGCTGGTCCTGAAATAATTTGTATGTGGAGAAAACATTCGAGCGAAGCCGAAAAATGGTTTCAAGCTTTAAAGTTCTTTGCATTAATATTGCCACAACTTGCGGTACAAATCATCATGATAGATGTCTTATCGACTTATTATGTTTACATCCATCTCGGTGGCATACCCAACATTTATTAATTTTGAAACTTTGCTTTAACGTCACTGTCTCCACAAAAGTTATGCAGTTGCTTGAGACTTTCCATATAATTTTGAGTTGGTCGCGATTTGTTGAGCGGTTGTGACAAAAATTGTAATTTGTAAAAAAGGCCGAGGTCTGGCCCAACCACATCGGATTTTATGCCAATAAAATACAACGTCGACCAACCGTTCAAAGTGAATATTCCAGATCGGGAAGGGCCCTTCTTCAAAAGAGGATTTATCCAATAGTATACAGTTGGTTTGAAGATAGGGGGAGATCAGGAAATTTCAGTCGCGGCTGCCGGATTTCTGAACCTTTAGGCACCTAAACAACAATCTTCCAAGCCAACATCTATGCTATAGACCTTCGCGCAAACGTAAACCTAAGGAAAGGTTATACCTATACAACAATGGACATCCGCACAGGCAGCAGTAAATACTCTAAATGCCTTCACGTGAGATTCTAAGATCTTCTGGCAATGCCTGGGTAACCTCAAGCAACTGGCAATTAAAAACCACGTTACCCTTTGGTGTATAACAGGGCACCAGAGTATACCAGCTAACGAAAAGGCTTGCTAGACGAGGGGACAGAATATCAAGATATGGAAAGAACAAATAAAGTCATCGTACTGGGGGAACACCCACGGACGTCAAGCAAACAGTTTATGATTGTTTATCAGAATAAAACAAGAACTGATCTGGCTCTCAGCGAGGAAAACTTAAAAGTTATAACTGGCCTTTTCACGGGCCACATATCACTAACGTACGATGCTTTCAAGATTAGTAAAGCTGAGGATCAAATCTGTCGCTTATGCAATCAGACCGTCATCTTTTGAGAATGCAACGCTACCTGCTAACGCAGACACAATATTTTGGAAAAGGCAGTAATGAGGCCTATCAAAATACAGAGACATTCTAAGGTTTGTCGAAAGCTTACAACTACTCTCCAAATAAAGATGTTACATTATTGTTTGCCGATAATGAACGAAAACATACCACTGACTAGCTAGATCAACTTACCTTCGAAAGGGTGAAAACCAAAATAGAAGGCGTGATGTGGTTCCAACTGACACGTTCCCTGCTGATTTCTTGAAGCAACGAACCACTAAGTGACTTAATCCTAGCAAAAAATAAAACCGAAACTTTAACAAAGATCATATAATGATAACTCGTACCTTTGAGGTAATACCAAGTAGTGTATAAATAACGATTCGTAATTACTGCCATAAACCCTCGAGAACACTTAATTTTATGGCAAATATCACTAAGTAGTAAATATCACAGATCATGGATGTAATGGCTTATATCTAACATATAAATCGGTATGGAAGCTTCCCATCCGGTACCTGCATATTTTCCACCCTCAACTCAATTATGTTACTTGCTGGGATAGCTCACCGGCATCGGCATGCAGTTTTAAATAAGAAGGCACGGAGGTTTAACAGCTTTGGAAAATATGTAAAGGTTGATTCTATAGCTATTCAGCAATTTTAAGCGAACACAACTGTTACAATAATAAACTCATCTTTCAGCACCGGAGTTACTCCGCGATCTTCTAAAAATGGTAAAAGGTGAAACCCAGGTGGTTACACTCGATATAATGAAATAAGATCGAATAAACTTGAATGATATACGTTTGAATCTCTAAACAGCATGTAGTGAAGCCTCCAAAGTTACGCGCTGATGTTATAATTATAATTACTTAACTAGCTTTTTCCTTGAACAGTTCGGGCAAAGCGGTGAGTACTTCTTGCTCTTTAAATTGGTAACAGGCGCACAATTCTTCGATTATTTCTAGGAAGGAACTGGGATCGGCGGTTCCATCAAACTGGAGGCCCCATTTACTGATGCGGAAGTTCGGGTGTTGGCGTGTCCGTCTGTTCTTCTGCCTGTTGGCCTACCGGCTCCGGCATTTCGGCTTATCCTTTCCATTCTTCCTCTGGAATCTCTGCAACGTTTCTCTCTTTTTCTTCCAAATCTCCGACACCGCCGGTTTTCAGGTACTGTGATAGTCGATACCTCAGTTCCTGCAACGTTGCTTCGCCGTTTAACCCGGCCCCGATTGCTACACCTCGGATGATCTCTGATCTGAAGTTGTAAATTCATCCCACCTTTTTATTCTTGGGGGGGTGGTGCTCTCTTGGTCGGACATGCTGTGAACAGGGTTTGTGCAATATTCAGATTAATATACTTTTATTAATTCTAGTTATTTTTCCAGGTTAGCCTTAAGGTTACTAAATCACGTTAGCTGCGCTAACACAGGTAGGGAAACACCATTTGACAGGTTCAAAAAACGAGTTTGTCAATGTCAAATTTACCATAGGCGCTATTAGGAAGGGCATAAATATTTTTTCTTATTATTAATATATCCTTCGAATGCGATGCCACAATCCTTTCTCTAGGTTGTAAGTTAGGCAGATGATCGTTTTTAACAGCAATTTAAAATGTGTTTCATCTACTGACCCCGAAACTTGAAGATCTAGAGAAATATCAAAGGTAATTTTTCACAATTACAGATCATTTACCTTAATTATGACCTGAAGAGATGATTGTAATCTCGGATTCCCTAGTTCTCCCGACGAATTTTGTCAAAACGTATTTATATTTAATAGCATTATGGTTTTCATTTGCTGCGTTAAAGGTTGCCTGAACAACAGCATAAAAGGGTATACGCTGTTTCAAGTCCCTGAAGGTAATTTAAACTGTAATATTTAGTAATACTTTTTAATGAATAACTTATTGCAAATTAAGGACCAAGAAATAGCATAAAACGGCAGAAGTGATTGAAAGAAATAAATAGACTACTAGACGACATTCATCATTTACGTGTATGTGAGGTACCGAACTATTGGAATGCAGCGAGCGGTACAAAATATTCGCTAAAGCTTTATATTTGTGATCATTAATTTTTTTAAGGTGGAAAACCTTTACAAATAATTCTTTATTTATTGCGTTCACGTTAGGTACACAAACTTCAATTTATTCCTGTTATAACCTATAAACTGATTGGGTACGCCACTGACAAAAACGAGTTTGGTTTGACACAAATAACGCCGAGTATCCCTACCTGTGTTAGCGTAGCTAACGTGATTTAGTGACCTTAGTTAGCCTCAGAGCCAGTAGATATAGAGAGTACCGCCACGTCCGCCATGTTTATTCCTCTGACATATGCGTCACTTTGAGGTTTGTAACACAATTCCGTCAACGTGACGTTTGTTGGCAATCCAAAACTTTACTTAAAATTGGCAAGACCGTAAGTCTATGTCAAATTCGAGGTTAGCAGGTTAGTTTTTGCGTCAGTTTTGACACAAACTGGGGCAAAACATAACCTGCTAACCTCGAATTTGACACAGACTTACAGTCTTGCCAATTTCAAGTAAAATTTTAGACATACCTCATTCAGTCATTGCTGGTGGGAACAAAAATGGCGGCGATAGCGGCATTTTCACGGATCAAAGAATGGCGGTACTCTCTATATCTACTGGCTCTGGTTAGCCTAAACCTCGGGCGCCATCTGGCCCGGCCAGTTCAGTTCCTAGGCACCTTAGTTATTTATGTTTACTCGAATCAAGCCTCTGCTCGGACCGCAATGTAAAATCATGCCTTTTACGGTATTTTGAACTCCCCAAATGAATGCTCACTATATTTTGACAAGACGTAAAAGCCAGATTACGCGCCCTTTTTAAATGGGTAGCTGCAATAAGTCAGGGCCCATTTAAACATTCGAGTAAACACAAATAAACAAGAAAGAAAAAATAAAATAATTATATTCTGTTATATACATAAGTTAAAATTATGTAAACTTTGTACAATTTATATATAAATTTCTGATAAATCGCTGCTTTGGTCATGGCAAGTAGCCAATCAATTCGTCAGAGCGGTGGCGTTGGATGCCTGCACTGAGTTTCTCGGATTTTCTCCGCGGAGAAAATATCCGGGCTGTGGTCCGGTAAGACAGGCAACTATCTGTAATGTAACTTTTAACCGGGTAAGTGACCTTCTGGAGCTCGATTCGCAGGAGATGGCTACACAGGCTTTCTTTTGTTTCAGCGGTGCAGATGCATGATCCGGGCATTACAGGGGAGGAATAATGTGTTGCGGTCCGATAGCCGGAAACGCAAAGAAAGAGGACCGTCAGCAACGAGTACAGCGTCAATAACGCAGCCCGGAGTGGTAACGTAGTGACGGAGTGCTCTCCAACAAAGATTCCCCGGTCAGGGCATAAATTTGACAGGTAAGAATTTGTTGCAATCCGGAGCTTAAAAAATAAGTTAAGTTTAATGGCGAAACTGCTTGTATTTACACTCGGCGTAATCTTGTAGGTTAACGTTGAGTGGGAGAATGAATTCAGGAGATAAGCAACGCTGCACTACGGGCGTTATCAACATTTTTGGTACACGAATGTTGCCTCGACCCTAAAGTTATCAAGGGTTTTGCATTGCTGTAAAATCGTATCAACAAGGTGAGCTTCAGAAACACCAAATTAGCTATGTGCAAATATTAAATGCATTAATTACCTTAATTAATTAGATTTGGCCCAGGATAACATCACACTTCTACCCACCCAATTAATCTTCTAAAATACAGTTGACTACGTGAAACAAAGTATAGTAATCATGACTTTCTTAAGGAAATGTCCGTTTCCATGTCTTCTGATTCAGAAAAAGTGGTTTTCGAGGTGATGTCTGTCTGTGAGTCTATGAGTATGTGCTTTGTGAGTCTGTGGGTCTGCGTCCTGTCTACAGCCCCTGCATCTCCACAGGAAAGCAGTGGCCCTTTGAATTTGTCTCTCTAAATGAGCCCTCCAGTTCAGCTTGAATGCAGGATAACTCCAAGGTATGTGCTTTGTGAACATGTGGGTGTGCGTCCTCTCTACAGCACAAAATGTATATCTTCATTTGTTATATTACACATTCAAAGATCCCAGTGATCTTTGGTTAAAATCGGGTAACCGAAAATGGTATACTTTACTCATAATTTCGGAGGCTTTCACGGTCATTGTCATTAAGTAACAAACGACTTTCAGGATTGGACCGTGTCATTATTGAGGTCGAATAATTCAACGTTTGTTCTTTGAATGTCATTTTTTGGCAGTGGTCTATTATGATATGTTTTTCGGACTTTTTCCACTGTCTAGAGTGTAAATCACACGTTTCGGGAGTTTTGTTCTACTCCCGTCTTCAGGTGTTCCTGGTTAGTCCTGGTGGCCTAGTGGTTAGAGTGGCAGAGTATTAATCACAGCGATCAGCGGTCCCGGGTTCAAACCCCGGGGAGGCACAAATTTAAGTTGAAAAACATACAATATCAGTCCTTCTCAGGACTAACCAGGAACACCTGAAGACGGGAGTAGAACAAAACTCCCGAAACGTTGTGTGATTTACACCCTAAACAGTGGAAAAAGTCCGAAAAACATATCATAACTCAACGTTTCGCCCACTTTCATAAAGAGCTTCATCAGGAGGAGAAACAAACCACGCCAGAGGCGAAACTCTTCAGACAGTTTCATCTCTGGCGTGGTTTACACGTTGAGTTACCGTGCTCTTTTGCTTTCCCTCCTGATGAAGCCCCTTCCGAAAGTGGGCGAAACGTTGAGTTCTTCTACCTCAATAATCACACAATCCAATCCCGGAAGTCGTTTGTTACTTAATATTTTACTCATGTTTTTCCGTTCTCCGGAACAAAATCATATTATTGCGCAACTATCTACAACTTTTCTTTAAAAAGTTGTTTTGTGAGAAGTACAATTTTCGGAAAAATTGCAAAATTAAATTTTTGGCAAAAAGTCCAAAAGTTGGTAATAAGAATATTTTTTAAACCTTTTTCAATATTACATAATTATCTATAACCTTTGTTAAAATCATTTTTTGTAAGAAGTATGGTTTTTGAAAAACTCGTAAAATTCGAGTTTTGCAAAAATTCCTGCAAGTCATAAAATAACGAGAATACATTTTTTTAAACTGTAATATATTAAGTAATTATCTATAACTTTGTCAAAAGAGTCTTTTGTTAGTAGTGTTTGAAAAAATCGAAAATTATATTTTTACAAGCAGTAAAGAAATCATGTAGCGACCACACCTACTTTTTTCGGAATGTCTGCGGAAATATTTATTTTCGTGTCTTATCATTCAGAAAAATGTTTTTCGAAGTTATGTCTGTCTGTAAGTCAATGAGTTTGTGTCCTCTCTACAGACGGTTTAATCGATTGGCCTGAAATATCTTTATTTTAAATATATATTTGGAGATCCCACTGATTTTTTATTGAAATCGGGAAACCGAAAAGGTACTTTATTCTTTTCCGTTTTTCGGAAAAACTGTATGATTATTTAATTAAAATTAAATTTCATAAAACAAGATCATATATTATGCAATTATCTACAACTTTTTTCAGTGTTTTGGATAAAGCATAGTTTTTGGGAAAATCGCAAAACTGGATTTTTCAAATTATATTCTTTTATTAAAGGTTTGTTATTGACCTTATTGATAAAATAGCTATTATTAAGGGTTGCTAGAGTCAATTGGAATACATTTTTCCAAGTCAAGGCCTTCTATGATAAAAAATCAAAATTAAAAAAATATTTTTTTTATTTAAAAAAATTTAAATTTGGCAAGACTATTATATGTAACTTGACTCGTAGATTCAAAAAAACATAAAATATACAGGGTGTTTCATTTAAAATATCCAAGTTGGTATCATTTCAGGTAAAACCGAAAGTCAGCCATTTTGACTATATCTATCGGCCAATCAGAAATTATGTCTTGGTATACAATTTTTTCTTCAAACGGCAGTAAAATGTGCCATTATACTGCTGAATTGATGATGCTAAACGGTCACTTCATTGCCATGGCATCTAAAACACTTTATCTGCCGCTGACGACTTTATCTGCCGCTCGTCAGCGGCTGATAAAGTTATTATCTGCCGCTGACAACTTTTTCTGCCGCTGACGAGATCAAGTAATTTTTTTCGAATTTTGTTCACAAAATTGTAAATAATTTGTTATAAAAACGTTTGAAGAAAAAATACTATATGTTATTCGGAGCAAAAGTATCTTTATGTGGCTCGGCTGTACAGGGTTATTCATTATAAATTACCCACCCCTTATCATCGTTATTATTGCCTATAGAAAAAAAAGTTTTAAATAAAAGTTATGTGGTTATAACTGAATTTTGTTAAAATGCTATCAAAAGTACAGTGGCGTGCATAATTAAGGGGATACAAAAAAGTAATATATTTTTTTAAATGGAACACCCTGTATATTATTAAATTTTTGGAACGACCTTTTTTTCCTGATTTCAAAAATATACCATATGTTACCCTTACCTTATACCGTTTTTGAGTTATTAAACGTTGAATATCTTAGTTAAACTAGTTACTGTAAATAGGAATTATTAAAGTAAGCTATGAAAATGCAACTATTTTGTTTGATAAGTGACATTTCTTTAATGAAATAATAAAAATTAGTTATCATTTATTTATATTTAAATTTCCTGAATAAAACTTTGTTATATTTAATAATGTTAACTAGTTTAACTAAGATATTTGACGTTTAATAACTCAAAAACGGTATAAGGTAAGGGTAACATATGGTATATTTTTGAAATCAGGAAAGAAATATCATTCCAAAAATTTAATAATATACAGGGTGTTCTATTTAAAAAAATATATTACTTTTTTGTATCCCCTTAATTATGCACGCCACTGTACTTTTGATAGCATTTTAACAAAATTCAGTTATAACCACATAACTTTTATTTAAAACTTTTTTTTCTATAGGCAATAATAACGATGATAAGAGGTGGGTAATTTATGATGAATAACGATGAAAAACGATGCACGTAATATGTGATGTAACGCGATAAAAAAAACCACAGTGTATGTGCAACCAAATTAATCAAAATGTACTTCAATAATTCAAATGCCAAAGTGACAGCAAAAACCAAAAACTTGAAATTTAAAGTGAAAATGGCGCAACATAAAATGCTAAAATCAATAACACCCTACTGGCTATTTGCATATTAACCAACTGATAGTAACTTTTACGTCACGGAAGTTTCCTGAATGGATTATAACAGAAGTAATTTAACTTCATCAGAGATTAAATAAACATATTTACAATTTCGCCTAATTTATTTTTACACCCTAATATCCAGAACTTCTCCATTATGCAGATTGCAGATTTTAAAATGTAGGGCATAACGAATAGTTTTCTTTAATATAATACAATAAAACACGTTCTAATAATTTTTACAGGACATTTATGGATATATGCCATATATGTAAATGATATATGCTAATTGCAAAGTAATGCCAACGTGACAATAATTAATTTACTATCCGATTGAAAAATCGAGGAAACGATTTACGTCCATACCCTGTTAAAGAACAACTATAGTACATTTTTTTTCTATAATAATTTTCAAGGTCAACTTTCTAGGGCATAAGTTGCATTCCTGCAGGGTCCCTAGTTTTAATAAAGTTGGTACATATATTTTTAGTTCTTTTCTTCCGCTAAAAAAAATATTGTCATTTTGACAGATGTCATAATTTAATATCGCTTGCTTCATTTTTGCATTTAAAGTATTTCTTGGTTTTCTTTTTTTATCCGATTTTATTGATGATGATGATGATTCCATGTTAAAAAAATAAATTTGTCAAGAGTTCAAATTAAGAAACTTTGACATTCAAAATTGACACATAACCATAATTTTGAAAAAGTTCTACCAACACGAGGTATAAAGTTTCCTAGCATTTGAATTACATGTCTACCAACATTGTAACACTTTGACAGTTATTATAGAAAAAAAAAACGTACTTTACATCAAATTCATATCAAGGCACCCTAGTCTAAACTATAGTGGCTACATACGAACATTTTAGTCAGTTTTTAAACGGCAGCCATTTTGAGTCGTTTTTGCTACCGCCAGCCACCCCCTTAGGTATTGTTCTGTGCACGGCCTGCTGAATGTAAGACAAACGTCACCCCGCTAAATTATAACATAAACGTCATTTTGTACGGACTAGACAAATGTGAAATTCCGAGATACTTTGCAAAGCGCTGTATACAAGTATTTATTTACAATTCACTTCGTTTTTATCGCATAAACTGTGGTCCAAACTAAAGTTTGCACTTGTATCGTCGCCGGCGATTAAAAATTCTCTTTAACGATCAACTTAATATCGGAATATAAGTCAATATGTCATTTACTATCTTCTTTATTGTGTTTTTGTGCGTCAAAAACGAAAACTGACAACACTTTGCGTTGGTCGACACAGAGATTACGTATACAAAAACTCAACATTTTTTTTATATTCATAATCAAACCGTTGTATTTATGCCACCAGTTAATTTAGAGGAATAGACTATTATGTTACATAAATTGTCGCTAATTTGATGGCATTAAGACATTTTTTATTATACCTGCATCAGAATCGCCGTTTAAAGCACGCCTGAGCATGCGAAAACAGGCGATTAAAGCTCGCCGAGCTTTAAAGGTTGTCAAGGAAATGACTGAATGCAACAACGGACGTAGACGCGACAAAAACGTAAACAATTCTTGTAACTATAGTAGCAATACTATTATGCCCTTTCGATTTATCACGACAAAAATTATTTCCAAGTTTTTAGTGTGTAATTTATTTCCAGTATTGCAGGTATAATAAAAAATAGCGTAAAGTATTCGTGGATAACTGGTCATTAAAACACTTGCTCTATTTCGAGCACTCCGGCTACGCCGTCGCGCTCGAAAACTCGCGCGTGTTTTAAAGACCTTGTTATCCACTCATACTTTAATATACTATATACCGGGTGTCAACGAATTTATTAGACAAGTTATAACTTCTAGAGTATTAAGTGTATCAAAATGAGATTTAGTATAGATAAATGGTATAGGGAGAGGAGAGTTTTCGCATATTTTTCACTTTCCGGTCACTTCCGGTTTCACCGGAAATGGCTCCGATTTCGAATTTTTAAATGGAACACCCTGTATATTTTGCATATTTGGATTTCTCAGGCAATTTTGGATCAGAATGTGACATTTTAAAAAGTTATCCATGGCACACTTGACAAAAGTAAATAAATTATTATCCAGTATTTTGCTTAGAAATATTTAACTTATGAGCTTATTTTTAATCCAATCGCAAATAAATTAGTATCGTTAGATTCGCCAAAAAATCCACTTTTCGGAAAGTGCTTGTCAAAAAAGGGTCGCCATTTGAAAAAACATAGTTAGACAAGAAAACGTGATTTTGCCAACTTGTCTTATTCCTATCTATCATACTAATCACTAAAACTTTGCGATTGTAATTTTCTGACATCACCTGAGGTCCTTAGATTAGTTTGCGTCCGATCATGGCCACCTAGATGCCATATTACAAGTGGCTCTAAAAAACTCAAGTAGGCTTAAAAACTTTTTAAAATGTCACATTCTGATCAAAAATTGTCTCAGAAATCCAAATATGCAAAAATATACAGGGTATTCCATTTAAAAATTCTAAATCGGAGGCATTTCCGGTGAAACCGGAAGTGACCGAAAAGTGAAAAATATGCGAAAACTCTCCTCTCTCCATACCATTTACCTATACCAAATATCATTTTGATATACCTAATACTCTAAAAGTTATGACTTGTCTAATAAATTCGTTGACACCCGGTATAGTTCATTATAACTTTTGATTTGAGCTAATGCGCAATTTTCGCAAAAAGTATTTTTGCTTCAACTGTCGTTGACATTTACTTACGCAAACGAAAATTCAGCATTCGCTTATACAGAAGACTGCAGAATTTTATGAGGATTATTTCATTCCACTTGATACTGGGGCTACTTTCGTTAATAAAGAACTTATAACCAGTTTCGTGTGACTAATTGTAATTTCGTGAACGACTCAAGATGACGGATATCTCAACAGCCAAGCCGAATTGACCAGACTGTCCTTATAAAGCCACTGTAGTCTAAACTAACTGTTGACCTTAAAAAATATATCGAGAAATCCAAAAAAAACTGTTCCTCAGCGGGCTGTGGAAATTCAACGTATGAATAATATGTTGGTGACACTGTACGTCAATGTCAAATTCGAGGTTATCAGGTTAGGTTTTCCGTTAGTTTTGACACAAAATGACGCAAATCGTAACCTGCTAACCTCGAATTTGACATTGACGTACAGTGTCACCAACATATTATTCATACGTTGAATTTCCATAGCCCGCTGAGGAACAGTTTTTTTTGGATCTCCCGATACTACTAAATATTATCTATAACTTTCTGAATTACTCTGTATATTGTTACTGCAACTGATGCCATTTTATGTGCTCGTAAGAATTACCACACGCGCACGTGTTCGTGTATTAACAAAATCTCACTCGCGATAATGACTTATTTCTCACACTTATAACGTAATATGCAATTATACAGTATAAAATAAAAAAATAACTTTGTTACTACAATTAGAATTTGTTAGTAGGTAATTATATTTTTATCTACTCTTTGCTGTTTAATGCATTGCGAAATAAGAGAAAAATAATCTATTTCGTAATCTGTTAAGAATGTAATTATTTTCCTGATTTGACTTAACAAATAAATAACAAAACTGTAAAGTGTATTTTTTCCTGTTTCAATAGCTATAGTAAAATTTGAATTGAGGAAAAATTGGGAATTTTTAGAAAAGGTGCAAAGAATTATTTATTTAAAGGGTTGGCAACAGTGCTAGATTTACCTAACCTTACATTAATTCTGTCATGCTTTGCAATATACGTTTTTAAGTTATGAGCGTGTTCCACGACGAAATTGAAATCGAAGATTTTGAGTACGACGAAGAGGAGGAAATGTATTATTATCCGTGCCCTTGCGGCGATCGATTTAGGATTTCTAAAGTATTATTAGTTTGAGGTTATATTGCACATCTTTTATAATGCTGTAATTTGCAGGAAGAATTAATTGCTGGAGAAGAAGTGGCAACTTGCCCAGCTGTTCTTTAATTGTTAAAGTTATATATGATTTGGTATGATCATTATTACCCTCCGTGATTTCAGAAACATATCAATGGCAATTTTACAGGAATCTCTACAGCACGAAGCTTCTGAAGTTTCAAGGTTGGGTGACAATTTAAAAAAATTAGAAGTAATAAGTTAAAAATATGAGTCGAGGAGAGGTGGACGTGGCGGTGGAACGTCTTTAAATCGAGAACAACTATCGTCTATGGGGATAAACCCTAGTGAGAACTTGCCAGGACCTATTACTGAGCCTCCGCCATTATATCCTCTTTTAAATAGAAAACCAGTCCCTCTACCAGTAAGCTACAACTTTTATATTAATTTAGTTTTTAAATCGTTTAATTGCTGAATTTGTATCATTCCCGTTTCCAGGAATCATTAGAATTAGATTATTTATTAATTTTACGACAAAATTTACTGGATGTGATGCAAGCTTCTGGTGCTTATTTAACCATGCCAGAAGAAAAACTAGACAAACCACAGCAAGAAATTGATAAATTAATAGCGCAGCTGCCTTCGATTAAGAAAAGTTTGATTGGCAGTTGCTTCCAACTGAACTACGACCCAAAGTTGTAGCTAAGAGAATGAAAGCAAAAGATGTGAAATCTGTAGATATTGAATCAAGGCAAGTATTAAGTATAATAATGTTCGTAAAAACTACATGATTCCTTTATTAGACTGAAACAATTGGAGAAGATTGAGGAAAAATCCACAGACCCAGCTGACGTCACAATCAAAGAAGAAGTCCGGCCTGAGGAAGAGGAAGAAGAAATGCAAGAAAGTTACGAAGACGAGGATATAGATGATGGCACAGATTATGCAAATAATTATTTCGATAATGGTGAAGCTTATGAAGATGAGGATGATAATTTAGATGATGGCCCCATATACTAATCTAATTTAATAATTGATTTTATGCATAAGTAAAGTGATATTTGCTGTATTGTATATAAAATATTTTCATTAATTAAATAAAGTGCATAGTACCTATATCTGGAACAGCACATATTTCAAGTAAATATTTGCATTATTGAACTGCATCTAAGCATTTTGTAATACTAAAAAAGAGGCCATAGTGCAGTTGGTAGAGCATTAGGCGTGCATTAAACAAGTCCTCGGTTCGAATCCCACAGTGGGCGGAATTTTTTCGCAGCGTAGGCGCTTGTATTGGGTTTGTTGAGACTATTCACAGTTGGGCACCAAATTAACTGTGCTCTATTCAGAACCACACATCTAAGAGATAGAGTAACAAGGTCAACACACTCGCACAATGGTTGCTACGCAAGCACGAGCATTGCACCGCTAGATGCTAAAACGTATAAAGTACTATCTTCTACACTGCAAGGTAAAATGAGGTTACCGGTAATACATACATACTACGAAATTTTTTTAAGGTAAAAACCAATAACAATGAATTAAGGCATAAAAATACAGGATATATTAAAATCACTGACATGAAAGTTGGATGTGTTCAAGAATATGACAAAAATTCCCATAAATATTTTTCCGAAAATTACTGCTTAATGCTAACAGGTATTCAAGTGAGATTTGATGCATTCAAATGTCTAATGAGAGCGAGAGTGATCTCTGTTGTTCTCGCTATCAAATCTTGAAAAATCTATTCTTGATCTTGCTTTCAATTACACGAGCGAGGACGAGATTTGGCAACCTGTGAGTTTAGCTCTTTTTTATCGCAAAACTACAGGATAAGAATAAAGCAGTTGACAGTTCTATCACCAAGCCATCTCCAGTTTCTGGTTACTTGGCATCGTTGTAGATATCAGTTACAATTTGTTTTGACTAGTATAATACTAGGTACCCAACATAATAACAGCATTATTTGTTGCTTAGCTATGTGTGAGCATCAGGAGCGTATGGCTTAGAATGCGATTTCTAATTGACTCGTTCAAGTCAGTTTGAAATTTTAGTCGGTTCAAGTATATGCAAAAATTAGTACTGCACCAAGATGAAACACTGTCTAAGTGTTGCACAATGCAGGAAAAATCGTTAATATAAAAAGAGAAAATGATATAATCAGAAATCCAATTTATAAATCATGACGATACCGAAAAATCCTTGCTTTTTACACCATCATCATCATCTAGGATCTATATGCTCACCCACATATCTGCTTCAACTGATTATTCAACACTATAATGAACGAACCAATGAAAATGGTTCAATTTGTCAGAAACGGCCAATCAAAATTGACTGTTTTTGAAAACATCTAATGTCGCAGTGTTTTCACGCTAGTCCAGTTGGTTTCAATGGTTTCAATTTAGTAAGTAGCCTTTGACTGACATTTTACTAAAACGTCAAAGTGAAGTTTGTAAATCGGCGTCATTCTAAAAACTCATAATAATAAAGGCTTGAATCTAGTTTAGTGACCAACTCCAATCGACATGTGCTATATGCCATTCGACGTGTCTCGTCGAGCTGAACAATATTGCTGCTGGGGACATTCGGGGCAGACCAACGGTTACTGAGATACAGCACAGTAAAGATTAAAATTTCCCACACTAACGCCCGTATTCATAGTCGTTCGCCAGCGGATCGCCGGCGACTCGCCAGAGCTTTGTTATGAATAGTATGTTGGCGGCACTGTACGTCTATGTCAAATTCAAGGTTAGCAGGTTAGATTTTGTGTCAGTTTCTGTCAAAACTGACTGAAAACCTAACCTGATAACCTCGAATTTGACATAGACGTACAGTGCCGCCAACATACTATTCATGACGAAACTCCGGCGATCCGCTGGCGAACGACTATGAATACGGGTGTAAGTCTATTGCGCGTTAGCTTTAAAATGTCTTTATGTTAAATCATGTGTGTTGGGTCGGGTCGGGTTGGTTTGGGTTGGATTGGGTGAGGTTAGGTTAGGTAAGGTTACGTTAAGTTAGGTTAGGTGGCGCGCAGTGTGACTTGTTATTAGCCTTCAGTGAGGTACGCTGCTCGGCGCCCCGCCGAAGGCCCCAGTGTTTTCCACGAGAAAATTAAAAAAAAAAAAAACTTTATAGTGCTGTATCTCAGTAACCATTGGTCTGCCGCGAATCTCCCCAGCAGTAATATTGTTCAGCTCGACGAGACACGTCGAATGGTGTATAGCACATGTCGATCGGAGTTGGTTGCTAAACTAGATTAGGTTAGGTTAAGTTATGTTAGGTAAGGTTAGGTTAGGTGGCGCACAGTGTGACTTGTTATTAGCCTTCGGTGAGGTACGCTGCGCGAAGCAAAGCCCCAGAGTGTTTTCCACGAAGAAAAATTTATTAAAAAAAAAACTTTATAGTGCTGTATCTCAGTAACCAGTAACCTGTCTGCCCGAATGTCTCCAGCTCGAAGAGACGCGTCGAACGGTGTATATCACATGTGGATCTGAGTTGGTCGCTAAACTAGATTCTTACCATATTAAATTGTGTTGGAAACTCCAGTATTGAATTAATAGTGGAAAACATTAAAAATGTGTGCTGTCGAATACGGTTAAAGTCATCTACCCATATTGTTGAATAATACCACTCAAGGGCAAAAATTTTTAAGACTATTCAACTCACCCCCTTCAAGTTAACTATTCACCAATCATAATTTAGTATTTATGTCATTTGCCACCAATCAGCGTAAAATTGTGCAACAATTCCGCTAGCGGAGTTTTAATGACTATTCAACTCACCCCCTTCAAGTTAACTATTCACCAATCATAATTTAGTATTTATGTCATTTGCCACCAATCAGCGTAAAATTGTGCAACAATTCCGCTAGCGGAGTTTTAATGACTATTCAACTCACCCCGTTCAAGTTAACTATTCACCAATCATAATTTAGTATTTATGTCATTTGCCACCAATCAGCGTAAAATTGTGCAACAATTCCGCTAGCGGAGTTTTAATGACAATTTTTTTCTCTTCCTGTGACATTTATTTAACTTCCTGTAAAATTAATCAAATATGATATTAGAAATGTCAAATTGGACAAATAATTTATTTTACGTCAACAGATTTTTATTTTCAAAGAGGACGTGATTAAATTGATTAATTACTAAGAAATGTATTGTTGAATGTTCGTTGAATAGTCCTTCAAATGCCGCTTGCAGCCGACGAATTGCATGAATTTTTGTCAAAGTGTTTATTCGTGTTTATTGCTTCAAAATTGGTCTCGTGCTATCGCACTCGACCAATTTATATCGAAGCAATAGACACTCATACACTTTGACAAAAATTTTCGGCAATTCGTCGACCGCTCGCGGTATTGTATATGACAATTTTTTTCTCTTCCTGTGACATTTATTTAACTTCCTGTAAAATTCATCAAATATGATATTAGAAATGTCAAATTTGACAAACAATTTATTTCACGTCAACAGATTTTTATTTTCAAAGAGGACGTGATAAAATTGATTAATTACTAAGAAATGTCAATTTTGTTTGTTCGAATAGTCCTTCAAATGCTGCTTGCAGCCGACGAATTTGTATAAATTTTTGTCAAAGTATTTATTCGTGTTTATTGCTTCAAAATTGGTCTCGTGCTGTCGCACTTGACCAATTTATATCGAAGAAACACTTTCACAAAAATTTTCGGCAGTTCGTCGACCGCTCGCGGTATTGTATATAAGAATTTTTTTCGTCAACATGCAAATTATTACAAATTTCTCCCAACAAAAACTGCTCAAATTCCACTCGACCTGCGGTCTCGCGGAATTTTTTAACGCAGTTTTGGTTTCGAGAAATTTAAACGCAATAATTTGCATATGAATGAAAAAAATCTCAAATAATTTTCACCTCTTGTGGTATTACCCTTGAATGTAATAGAAGCAAAAACAAGTTTTCAAACATTTTTGACATTGACAAGGATGATGAAACCCGTCTGGGAAAAGAGCAGTGTTTGTTTTGTAAAGAGTATCTACAAAACTATGCAACATAATGCAAGTGATTTGAAATAGTATTTAACGGTATTATGCTGAGATTGAGCATATAACAGATGAGGATATATTTTGTGGCCGAGGCACGTTAAAGTGAGGTTAATGTGTGTCAATAACACAAAATTATATCTTAGTAAAAAGTTGAATTAATAAGAGTAATATATAATCAAAACTGTCTTATCATGTAAATAAAGGACAATTACAGTGAAAGTAATAATAAATGGGAAAATAAATAAAATTTTACAAAAATTGCAAAATATAACCTATAAAATGAGCACATGCTCCAAATGTCTGGAAACCAGTGAAGAAACAGCAAAATGCGATTTATGTGGAGAAGCATCATGTCTTCAATGCAGTGGTCTCTCAGCTACCGAACAAAGAGTTCTTCCCCTGAAGAAAAGGGTTATGCTTTATTGTTGTGATAACTGTAAAGTAACAATAACAAACGCACATAAAAATTCAAACATAAACAGCCCCAACCTGAAATTGGGAAATGCAGCAGCACCTACTCACGTAGAAGAAATACTTCTTTTAAAGAATACCATTAAAGATAAGCAAACAATAATCGAGGACAGAACCAAAATCATAACTATCTTAGAAGATAAAATAAGCTATATGAATAACATACAATATGAAACAAAAAATCAAAACCTGAATGTAGCAAAACAGGAAGGCCCTAAATTGCTACCAACAAATTTGAGCTCTGAAAAAAACCCAAAGCCAGTAGAAAAACCAAAGCGCTCAGAACAAACAGAGGAACATGCAGAAGATGAAGAAACATTCAAAGAAGTAATACATAGAAGACGTAAAAAAAGTTCACGTGATGTGAAAGAAGAACCAAAAAGAAAACCAATAAATATAGGAAAAGCTGAAACATCAGAAGAGGATAAAAAAACAGGATTTGCAGGAAGAGAAAAGAAAATCAACAAAGACCGAAAAATTTGGTTATTCTTATCCAGGGCAAAAGAGCATGTTACTGAGGAAATAGTCAAAGATTATGTAATAAAAAAATTGGAAAATGAGAAAGTTATTGTGAAGACAGTGGATACTTTTGATAAACGGAGAGATAACAAGTGCTTCATAGTAGCAGTAGAACCTGAATTTCTGGACAAGGTGTATGATAAAAATTTCTGGCCAAAAGGAATTGGCCACGATCGATTCAATTTTGCCAGAGGAAGGCATTTTTTAGGACAAAACCAAAATCAAGAACAGTGGACGTCGGGAACTTAAATAATCCATCGTCTCCAAATACAAAAAGAAATAACCAAACTAAAATAATCCTATTAAATTACAACGTACAATGCATAAACAAAAAAGTGGAATGTCTTGAGCAAACACTAGATCAACATAACATCAATATAGCTTGTATCCAGGAACACTGGATGAATAGTGATAAATTAAAGTTTGTGACATTTAAAAACTACGAGATGGCATCCAATTATTCACGAGCATCAAATTATGGTGGAGCTTTAATTGTAACGGAAAATAATTTAAAAACCGTAGAAATAGTGGAACTAAAAAATTGTTGCGTGGAAAAACTGTTTGAAGTGACTGGTATAGAAATAAAAAAATACAACAGTATCATAATAAATATATATAGACCACCCAAAAATGATAAAGCTTCAATGGAAACTTTTATAAATAAACTCACAGCGTGCTTAGACATAGTATCTGATAAAGCTAAAAACGATACAAAAATATATCTGGTAGGCGATTTTAACATAGATATTAGCGCAGATAAAAAAACCGTGAACGTTTTCTTAAATACCTTACAAGAATACGGTTTGTATCCAACACAAACAGTACCATCAAGAATAACAACAAAAAGTTCTACGTGCATAGACAATATATTCTGTAACATCCCCCCCACACAGTGGACATGCAAATCAGTTAATCCTCATCTCTCTGATCATCTTGCGCAGATACTAACAGTGAATTGTAACTACCAGCGTACAACAGAAAAGAAACAAACAAGAATGAGAAGAATCACAGAGGAAAACATCAAAATATTACAAACAACACTTCAGGACACAGATTGGTCAATATTGTACAATTCGTCAAAGTCAGCAGATGAAGATTTTGAAAATTTCCTCAGCATCTTAAATAACAATTTCAATGAAATATGCCCGGAAAGATACGTTTGGACAAAGAAGCAAAAGATAACAAGAACACAACCACACCTATTAAATATAAAAAATAAACTCGATGCACTAGATACAATACGTCGAGTACAAAAAACAGACGAATCAAAAAATGCATATAAATATTACAAAAACATATACACAGAAGAAATTATAAAAGCAATACAATCAAAAAATACTGACATCATTACAAAATCGAATAATAAAACTAAAACCATATGGAAAATAATTAACGAAGAAATAAAAAAGCCAAAAATTACAAACATTGCGTCAATCCAAGCAGAAGATCTTAACAACTTCTTTGTGAATGTGGGAAACGAAACTTCAAAAACAATTCCCAAAACTGACAAAAATCCTATAGATTACCTAAATAATGTGAACAAAATTACTTCATCCTTTTATTTGTTCAGTGTAACCCCAGAAGAAATAATAAAATCTGTGCAAAAGCTAAAAAACAAAAACTCCAAAGACATATATGGATTTTCAACTGTGCTTCTGAAAAAAATTATATATCAAATAGTCGCACCATTAACTCACCTCATAAATAAATGTTTTAAAGAGAGTGTCTTTCCAAACTGTTTAAAAAAAGCTAAAGTAGTGCCTATTTTCAAATCTGAAGATGCAACTTTACCAAAAAACTACAGGCCAATATCCATTCTTCCAATACTATCCAAAATAATTGAATCTCTACTGAAAAAACGATTAATAAACTTCTTGAATAAATTCAGAGCATTATCAAAAAATCAACATGGGTACCTCGACTCTAAATCAACAATAACAGCAATGATAAATGTAGTGGAACAACTCTCAAACGCGTTTAACGCCAAACAAATTGCAACGGTGGCTTGCTGTGACCTAAGTAAAGCCTTTGACACTATAGATCATGAGATTTTACTAAAAAAACTAGAGGCTTACGGTGTCAGAGGGCACCCACTAAAAATATTTGAAAGTTATCTACAGAACAGACAACAGAAAGTAGCGTATAACAACAAAGAGTCCAGTTGGAAATCAGTAACACACGGCATACCGCAAGGGTCTGTCTTGGGTCCTGCCCTATTTGTAATTTACATCAACGATCTGCCAACCAACTTAGAAGCAGATGAAGTAGCCATATTTGCAGATGACACGACTATAATAAACTCCAGTGATAACACAGAATATCTCAAGACTAAAACAGAAAACTGTCTCAAGCAAGCCGAAGAATGGTTCTGTGCAAACGTAATGAAACTGAATGTAAACAAAACTCAGTTACAAGACTTTAACACCAAACCATCAACGAGAACCGAATATGTTAAACTGCTAGGTCTCTATTTAGATCCCAGTCTGAAATTTGACATTCACACTGAAAATATTACGAAGAAATTATCCTCCTACATATACGCCCTTCGTAAACTTCAGCGAGTGGCAGGTTATTGTGCAGCCAGGGAGGCCTATTTTGCTTTCATCCATAGTACCATCTCATATGGGCTCATAATCTGGGGAAGTTCTTCTGGAGCACATGATGTCTTTCTGAAACAAAAAGAAGCCATTCGAATACTATGTAACGCAGAATACAGAAGCAGCTGTAAACAACTATTTATCAAAGAGAAAGTACTTACTTTGTATTCTTTGTATATACTTACTTGTTTAGTTTACGTCCACAAACACCAGCATCAGTTTCAAATACCTAGCGACATACATAACCACAACACGAGAAACAAAAACCATCTGATAATACCCTACCACAGGGTTAACTGTGCCCAATTGGGAACAAACTATGTATGTGTCAAAATGTTCAACAAGTTGCCTCAACATGTAAAAGACCTTCAAGCGAACAAATTCAAAATAGTGCTGAGAAACTACCTTGTGGAAAAATGTTTCTACAACTTTACAGACTTTTTAAATTCACCTCTGCATGATCTCTAAAATAACCTTTATTTATAATAATTATGTGTACTTAATATTTATTCTTTTAATTGTAAAATGTTATATTAGTTTCATGTTTTATTACACATTGCTAGATGTATTTGTTTGACTTGTCATGTGATATGTTGATGATAAATAAAATGAATTGAATTGAATTGAATTGAATTGAATTAATTATCCGAGTCAGTTATGTGTTACATTGACCATATGTTGTTCAACAGTTTTCGTAACATCTACTAAAAGCGCCCAATTTTAAGATATGTGATTTTAATATAAATAACGTAAATACAACTTATTAGTAACCTAAGTCGTGCATGTAATTTGATAGTGTAGCAACGGATGTTTATAAAGACACTTTCAAATAAATTAAAGCACTGCACGTAATTTGGTAGTGTAGTAACGGTTATAACTCGGCAAACTGTCACGGTTGTTTGTACAAAGTTGTCAACCTTGGTCCGTCGATGGTAACATAAATAGGCTCGGCCGAGCTCAGCCTGGGTCGTAGGCTAATATGGACCTTCCTCTTCTGGACCAGCTGGAAAGTCCTGGGCGCCAGGATCCTAAAACTTTATTTCCGAGCCTGGAGTCTCTGATGCATCGGATGCCAAAATGCTCACGCTACCGGAACCAAAATAAAACCACTCGATACAACAAAACCATTTATTCCAATACCCTCGGCGTTCGTCCCAAATCACAATCACAGTAACAGACGAAACTAAATTAAACCCAAGGGAGGTATGACGTATGCGCTAGGTACCTAAAGAAACATCAGCGAATAGGTACATATAAGTATTCCCCACATTCGTTAATATACATAAATATATATACAAACCCTAAACCTAATCAAAATACAAATGAATTCGGTAGGTTTAACACAGACCAACAGCTCGCAGCAAGCTGAAATATGAAAACTGAGGTGCGCGATTTATCTTTATGCTCGCGTGGTTATCGGCAACAAATCATCGTGAAAATTAGTTTAACTACACAATTTTGGATTAATGTCATCGAGCTCTATTAGCTATGCGTTACTCGGAGGCTAAACGGTAGCCTGATTACATAATCTGAGAATACGAGCAGGTTTTAAAATATACCGCTGGGTGGGATGCGACTCATGTACATGATTCGATTACCGTACGCAGTTCCTGGTTTGATTTTGATCAAGCAATCGTAAGCTAACCTAATAGAGGACTCAACCAAACGATAGCTCGCGCAAACCTTGGGCCGAACGGTTATCTAACAAACCCTGGAGCGAGCTAATTGGTGTCACAATTATACTAGGTAATTAACTAATTCACTTGAGATAACTGCGCGTTCACCATTCTGATAGGCGATTCTTATAGCATACGATTGTGATGTTACACCAAACGTTGCGCAGAATGCTACGGCTCCAATCGCGTCCTCGTTGAACAATGCGGTGCGACGGTAAAAAAAACAAAGAGCGATCTGACCTTATCTTCGGTGCGCGGGCGATCCAATTCCGAGGTCGGCAGTTGCTACAGATCTCGAGGGCAGCGATAAGTCAGTGCTCCCCACCAGCAGGACGTGCTGCAACCCTGGGGGTTAGGGGATGAACCAGTGGATCGAGGAGCAGATCACGCTATCGGTCAGATGGGCCAAACGCAGGACTAATTTGTGCGAGCTCGACAGGATACAAGACCCAAAAGTAACAATTAAAAGTCCTGAAAATGGACAATAAAATTACCCAATACGTCCAACGAAACCTCGTGCTCATACGTACTAAGTTATTTTTTTTTTTTTTTTTTTTTATGATTTATTTATAACTGACCCTTAAACAGTAATATGTATTACTGATACCAGGGCCTACTATATAAATACAATACTAGATAAATACAATACTTGTCTACTTTTTTACATACAGCATAATAATAAAATATTATTTTAGATAATGCACATATTTATTTAATATATATATATATTCTTAACGTTCTAATAAATATTTCTTAAGGTTTTGGCATAAGTCTTTAGTTTTCTTATCGTTAGTCACAGTTTCAGGTACACTGTTGTATGCTTCTATACTTCTGTAGACTGGGGAGTCCTGAGCCTTTTTAGTTCTTGTATATTGATTCCTGAAGTCACTTTTGCTCCGTACATTGTGTTTATGAAACTCCTGTACTTGTTTTAATTTAGAGTTCGTTTTAATGTTATTTGTTTTTATATTATGGATTAATTTTACTTGTTCCAGCGTTTTTAATTTGTTTAATTTTAGCAGGTTTGTTTGTTTATACACCTGCTGTGTAGGAGTATGAAAGTTGATACAGTACAGTGCTTTAACTGCTTTATTTTGCACTCTTTGAAGTTTATTTAAAAGATATTGTCCAGCATTCCCCCAGCACGGGATAAGATACCTCATGTGTGTTTCAATAAAGCTGTTATATAGTAAAATACGAGTTTTTTTATTTAGAAATGCTGAGCACCTTTTTATTGCACCAATAGAAGGAACTAGTTTTGATATGACACTTTGAATATGTGAAGTCCATGTTAATTTATTGTCAATAATAAGTCCTAGGTATTTATATTCACGCACTTGTTTTAATTCAACCTCATTAAGTTTTATTGTTATTTCACCTACTTTTTTATTTTTTTGTTTGAAGATCATATACACTGTTTTATTAGTATTTATAGTTAATTTATTTTTACATAACCAGTTATAGTAAAGTTTAAGGTCATTGTTTACTGCGGTTTCAATATTTTTTAAATCATAGTCTGAATACACCAGCGCAGTATCATCGGCAAACATAAAATACCTAGCTTTGAGACCAGCATATTGTAAATTGTGTACATATAGTAGGTATTCTAATGGTCCTAGGACCGAGCCTTGTGGCACGCCCATACTGACCGTAGCACTTTCACTGCTGCATCCATTTACTACTGTGTAATGTGTTCTGTCTTTTGAGTATGATCTGATCAGGTCATGTGCAACACCCCTTATTCCCATTTTCCATAGTTTATTTAACAATAAATCTGTGTCTACAGTATCAAACGCTTTCTTTAGATCTACGTAAATTACTGCGACATATTTATTTTTATCGAGTTCTGAATTAATATGTTCTAGGAGGTCAACTGTAGCACTTAGTGTACTGCTTTGTTTCTGGAACCCATACTGATACTCGTCAAACTTAAACTTTTCTTCAATGAATTTAACTAGTCTAACTTTTATGACTTTTTCCAGTATTTTTGAGAAAGTATTTAGCACTGATATGGGACGGTAGTTATTTAAATCACCGTGCTGTCCATTTTTATATACAGGTGTAATTTTTGCGATCTTTAATTCTTCTGGGAAGACACCACTTTGCAGGATATTGTTTATAAGTACAACTATTTTTTCTCCGATAATATGAAATAGGTTCAGGATATCCTGCTTAGAGATACTGTCTGTTCCGGGTGATGCATTGTTTTTTATTTGGTATATTATTTGCCTTATTTCTGTAAGATGGGTGAGTTGTAGGTGTATGGAGTTTTCAAATTCTTCGTCGTCAAAATTGCAATTTACTGGTGTTATCTTGTCCGCAAGATCAATTCCTACATTTGAGAAGTGATTATTCATTTCTTTGGCAATTTCTTTGTCATTATTAATTATGTGCCCATCTTTGTTCTTTACATAACTTATTTTGCTGTGGTTTTGTTGCTTTCCACGTGGATAAAGTTGATTTAGGACTTGCCAGGTTTTTCTAATATCATTTCCAGCGTTTTCAAATTTTCTTTCGGTATACTGTTTTTTTAGTTTATTTCTTAAGTTGTTCAATTCATTTTTTGCTTTCTTGAAGTTTTTTTCTGTGTATTTATTCGGGTTGGATTGCGCTCGATATTATTGTTGATTGGGACTCCTAGATAGTTAAAGTTGTCGACTTCTTCAAATGTGTAATTGCCTACTTGTGTGTTACCTCTGGCCATTTTTACGTTCTTTTGACATTTCAGGTATTTTGTTTTGTTCTCACTTATTTTTAGCCTCATTGTACCAATTGTCCTTTCCAGGCTTGTGAACATTTCAATTATCTTCCTTTTTTACCTTGCAATAATAACAATGTCATCAGCATATGCGAGCAGCTGCTTTTCTCTGTTTACTATTGTCCCATGATGATCGGTCTTTCTTATTATTTTTTCCAGTACGATATTGAACAGTGTGGTGAATAACTCATCTCCTTGTATCACCCCGGAATTTACTATAAAGCTTCTTGTTTCCCCTGCTGCAGTTCTAATAGATACCCATTCTCCATTCATAGTTCTGCCGTTTCAATTTCATCATTCTCAGTTTCTTCCTCTTGTTGATCCTCTTCAGTTTCTAGTTGTACATTTATTAGGTTCTGGAAGTAGTTTTCCATATTTCCTTTATGCTTTCTTGGCTGTCTTCGGTTTTTCCTTGCTCGTTCTTCATTCCTCTTGCCCTGACCCTGTGTACTTGATTTTGGATATCTTCATATAAAAGCTTCGTGTGTTGTTGTTTCTGCTATTTTCTTCTATTTCTTCCATCTTTTCTTTAAGCCAGTCGTTATTCTTTTGTTTATATGCCTTTCTTGCTTCTTTTCTGTGCTCTTTGTAGTAGCACATAAGTTTAGTAGACAGTAAAAGTAAATCCTGGCTTTGCTTTCATGGAGCCAGCGCCTAATCATCGCGAAAGCCGATTGCCAAAGTAATTTCGACTTTGTGCCGTCACGAAGCAGTCATTGCTAGTTTGGTGTAGAAATCTGTGCTCTGATGTAACTCATATTAAAACACTAAGGCTTTTTCTTAGTTACCGTAGCTGTTGGGATAGGTAATACAATAGCATTAATCTCTGTCAAGGTTGAACCTTGTGATCTGTCGAGATCGAATATTGTGCTCTCACGGGGTTCATACTTTGGCTATTACTCTTTTTCCATTACTTCTCCAACTGAACCATACTGTACACTGAGTACCATTGTGTTGAGAATTACCTATCACTCAATGCTCTATTCATACGAACCACATTTTAGTGCTTTAACATTACGTTAGTTAAACGGCTTAAACCTAGATTGGATTTTATTATTGCTTTCTCTCCTGATATAATCCTGGTTTATTTATTCCACGTAGTTATTTAAAATTGGGTCACTTTTGGCAAGCAACTTTATTATTTCCAATATTGATCGGTATCCATTCTATTAATTTTACCACTACAAATACTTGACATAATACATGTTATTTTCTTCATAAACTTTTTTCTGAAGTATGTAGGTACCGACATTTTTAAAGTGGCTGCCTGCAGAGGCCCTCATTTGTGGGGTCTGAGGGTCCAGATGGACTTTGCCTCCCTTCTAGCGTTGCCATACTTCCCGATTTTCCAAAAAAAAGGTTACGCTTTACTAATTTCGAGCAATTTCTGCAAATTCTGGTACAATACCTCAAATATAATTTACAACTAGTTGTTTAACAAAAATTGTTCATCCAATATCTAACAATTCACTATTCTGAAATCTAGTTCCAAATGCTTTTTTTAAATAAGCGATTAATTTAGGGTTTATGCGAATAACACCTTGATCCACATTTAATATAAGTATAAATTAAAACAAATATAACTGATACAAGCATCCAAATGAAACTACTAGTGCTGCCGTAGAAACTGATGTACATGTAAATTGATAGTAGACCTAATAGCCTAATATGTTAATAACCACATATTGTGAAATTAATATTTTTATTAGAGCTTCGTATTAGTGTTGCTGTTAAATTAATTTTATTATTAGTTTCCTTTGCAAATAATAGTTTAAAGTGATTCTTTTATTTAGATTCTAGTACCTACTTGTAAAATTAACTACGATTTTTTTAAAAACTTTTTCAAGTATGGCAACCATACTGCCTGTCCCCCAGCCAGTCTGCCCCTGCTACAAGGGTATATTTTCCAAGCCATAATTACTTGGTTTCCAGATCAGCACAACTTGATTTCACAGCCTGCTTTGTATACACTCAATAACTCAAATACAACATCTGTATACAGTGTGTCCAAGATAAGAATGCACAGCATGACGACCTGATAAACGATGAGAGATAAAAATTGAGTTAAATGAGAAAAAATCTGCAGCACATGGAAAATTATTCCTAAAAATAACCAAACCTTTTGAATTATGCCCAACTTCGATGAGGCAGCTGAAAAATATATATTTTTCTATAGCACATGTTAAAGTGTGCTTTTATCAACTCAAAACAAAAGGTCAAGTTTTACTTTAACAGCAAGGGTAGATAAAGTAGCAGTTTAACATCAAGGATAGATAAAGTAATTTAATTTTCTAACTTTTGTTTAAATTCAATATGACAGCTTCCTATTATCGTAGCAACCCAATATAGCTACTGACATTTTGAAATGTGATTGACTGTCATTATTTTCTTTTGAAATTGTTAAAGTTCTTGCTATAGAAAAAAATATTGTATTATACACGACGATAAAGTTATTTCTATCCACTCTTGAATCATTAACGTCTCGGCTTCGTCTCGACGTTAAACGATTCACTCGTGGATAAAATTTAACTTTATCGTCTTGTATAATAAATTACTATTAGTTTTTTCTTTAAAAGTCGATTGCGTATCAAGTTAGCTAGAAAAAAACTATTTTAATACGACAAATTCAAATATGATTCTAGATTGGTATTTGTTGTATAATTTTCCCAGCTGTCTAGCATTTACCAAGAAAATTTTGAAAATTTTGAATGTTCTCATGAAGATGCTGCATATTTTTCCGCATTTAACTCTTACTATTTAGGATATTCCCATGCCGTGCATTCGTATCTCGAACACACTGAATATCTTTTTCTTAAACTTCCGTAGATATCGCAACAGATAAGTGTGATATATAATAAACACAAAATCTTGACTCAATGAATTTCATATAAATAATTTCAGTTCTAGTGCAAATTTGAAAAGTATTGTATGATTCTGCTATAAACTCAGCATCTCTTTTACAATTTAAGTAATCCTGCAAGTCTTATAATAAAAGGTCACATACAATCTGATAGAAAATTGGTTTTCTTTAAATTAACGAACACATTTTTTACATGGCATTCTACAATATAGTCAGAGATTCAAGTTTTATAAAATTACTTTAAATTAATTTACTTCTAACTGGGGTTACCACTCAAAGGTAAGAGACATAAAGACTACGTATGTATACAGGGTGTCTCAAAAAGAACGGGACAGCAATCAGTTATAATAAACCGATTAAACCTATTATAACTTAGTACAAAGTTCCACCAGTAAGAAGTTACAGAGCCTTAAATTTCAATTATTTATTTTTATGTTAATTTTCACAAATGTGAAGATACCGATTTGAATTTTGGTACAAATGCTTACTATTATGTAGGTACTGCACTAATAACAACATTTTCATATAATTTACTTGACTGTACGAGGCACTTTACCTAACTTTGAAAACTTTTTTTTTGCTCTTTATTATCTGCAACAGTTTTTTAATTTTGAAATAGAATTAAAAAGCATAAAAAATCGCGAGGCGCTATATTGTCAGTATGGCAGAAGGTCGTATTGGCCAATATCTTAAATTTAAGAGATGATAATTGGCTCAAAATTTAACAAATTATATTCTCATCCTAGTATGCACTGCTAAATAATGTGAAAAAACTGGTTTAGAGCGACATCTTTTTAAGATGGCGGCGCGAGCAGCAGCTCAAAAGCTGGAAAATTTATTTTTATTAAGCCGAGAACTGGTAAACATGTACAAAAATTGAAACTACCCCTTTTGCAGGGCAAGGCCCCTTTTTTATACCCTATTACTGGACTGTAATACATACATCGAATTGTTAACTCGCCTGTGTCCCTTAAACATTTTTCTAAACGCCTGGCGCCAAACGCCTAGCACCCAAAAGCCTGACGCCCAAACGCTTGGCGCCCAAACGTCCTACTCCGTTGTCATCAGTGTCATGGAAGTGACCATCAATTCTCCACAAAATTTTATTTATGCTAGAAATTTGTATATCACAGACGCAATACCACGATTGAAAAGAGGCGTGTTTCTTGCCATTTTTGTCAAACAGATGACAATGGAGAGTAATATAGGAAAAAAATTGTAAAATATATTTATTTTGAATATCGAACAGTCGAAACTACCTACCATAAAATTTTCAAGTGTGCCGCGGAAAACATTCAGAATGTTGAAATATTTTATCTAACACGTCCAGAAAACGAAGAAATTCTGAGGCAGAGGATTATCAATGCTTGTCGCAAAATACCTCCCAATTTGATATTGAATGCAACTAATGGAGTAACTAGAAGATGTCAGTTGTGTGTTCAACAAGGTGGCGGTCAGTTTGAGCAACACTTGTAGATACGTTTTATAGTTTTGTTTAAATTTGTTTCCAATAAAATATTTCAACATTCTGATTGCTTTCCACGGCACACTTGAAAATTTTATGGTAGTGTACGACTGTCTACATGGAATATTAAAAAATTATTTTAAACATTTTTAAGTATCCAAAAAACAAATGAAGCATACCACTGCATGCAGAATTTCATCCTGAATCCAAATATGTAAAAATATACAGGGTGTTCCATTTAAAATAAAAAAGTTGAACATCGTTGCTCAAAACAGTTGAAAGATATTTACGAACGGGCGATGTCAAAAGGTAGCTCTTGTCTTGCCATTTAAGAGTATATATAGTTTGTTGGGTCTAAACTTTAAAATAACGGAGTTATGGGTTGCGGTGTTTTTTAGGAAACAGCCAGTACATCATATACAACATTATTTGAAGGAATTATTTTAAGAATCATAAACATAAACAAGATTCAAAAACCATGATGTGGAGTACCTACAGTGTATTTAACGACATATGGAACATTGCACAATGCCAATGGCAAGTTTTGCTAAGGATGAATGAGAACCACGCATGGCTTGTGCTACGTAGTGATGCATGTGTCTCATCTGTCTCTCTATGTGCATAAAATGCATTCTGCTACATCGTTCTGCTCAAGTTATTTATCACCTTAAATTTGAAAGCAAGTGGTCTACTGTAGATTACCCAATTTTAACTCTACGATTAAGTCACAATTCGGTTTTGCTTACACTGGCAGTTCATTTTTATTTATAACAAAAATTAGCAACCTGCAACTGTTTTCTGGTTTCTAATTTGATATTCCGTATTTAGTTAACCTTAACAATTTTGTTAAATTTAGTAAACGATTTTGTATGAAACCGCTAAACACAGGAATTTCTCTACAATAGAAATTGTTTTGTTTAGCGCTATTTCTAGTAACAGTACCAGAATACCACATTTTTTAAAAACAGTTACAATTTGTGAATTTTTGTTGTAAATCAAGATAAAACCGCACTGTAAATGAAAACAAATCATGAATTATAATATAGCCAAAAGCGAGTAATCTATGTCTATAAATAACTCGAGCAGAATGATGTAAATAAATGCATCTTTGCACAGTACAAGCCATGTACAGCCCCAGTTGATCCTTAGCAAAATTTACAGTTGGTATTTCCCTACGTTCTGCATGCCATCAGACACACTGTATAAATAAATCGAATTTTGTATGCATAATTACTAAAATTCATTTTAATTGTTCCTTTAGAAGTACGGAAAATTTAAAAAAAATAAACAGAAATTAAATTTAAAAAATAAACTAAGAGACCATATTGTAAAATACCAGCTTTTCCTTTTAAACCAGAAAGCTGTTATGGAACGAGGGTAAAACGTAAGTACACTGTTAACTACTGCCATCAAGCACATTTTACCAAGCACATCTGTTAGTACACTAGCGATTTACCAAAAAAACTTAATATTATATACTTCGTGCCTTTTCAAGAGACATTAACATTTCCGGGCATGGAATCGGTATATAGTACTACAACAAAAACAACAAACATTAAGTTCCTTTAAGAAAAGGCTTTCCGTTCCATTATTCAAAGGAAATGCAGATGTTAGTACGTTAGTGCGCCGACACCACCACAAACCTACAAGAAGGCGCTGCTATCGTGGAAGTGTGGCATATTCCCCAAACACACACAGCCTATTCAGAGCTTGCGGGCTAAGTTGTAACGGTAAATGCCTACCATCCAGTGAAACGCAGGGAAACCTCACCCTTTGCGGCATCGATAACAGGTACTATCAGAGTATGACACATGCATTAACTAGAGAATATTTATAGAACGACTAAAAAGTTTTAAAATTATAGCTGCCACCAACCTTAGTAGCACACTCAAAGCACGTAGTTACAACTTTTGATATGACATTCATAAGATTCTTCGTCTCCTGTATCACATTATCGACTTTGGTAAACGTCGCTGCCTTTCCCACAGTGTGGTCTTTAACAGTGAACTGCAGCCGCTGCACAAACGTGGGAACCTTATCCAGGCTTTCTAGAAGTTCTTTCTTGTTGGCACCACCCGGTACCTACAAAGTTAATTTTTAGTGCCTTCACTCGGCTTCCAAGTCGTGTTCTTACCTGGTAGCTAAATTGTCTTATGACCTTATACAACCTATTGGCTTCTTCTGCGAAATACTCAGCTTGTGTGAATAAATCTTGAGTCGTTTTCAAGGTCCCTTCTCCTTTTGTGAACTGATACATCGAAAAAGCCATAGACGACATGTTCTTTGCTCTTTTGACTATGTCATTGTTTTCCTGAAATTTGAATTAAAAATAAACGTCATAGAACTTACTTAACTGCTTAAAATAACTACTGCATTCTGACAATACTAATAAATATAAATAAAAGTATTGGAAGCAGATCACGGAGCGGCGTACTATCAATGTTTTTCCATTATTTTAAGGTTATATGTATGTAAATGGCAAATCCATACGCAATTTTCTCCTTATGTTTAAAAGCTTTCATAGCATAGAATAAGCGTATTTCAAGGCGCTTAGAAAACAAGGAGTGCACAAAAACCCTAGAAAAGATCTACCTACAGACACGATAAAGCACAGGTCAAACTACAAAATTTGAACTGCACTGAAACATCAGCGAGGGCGATCCAATCTTGTTAAATTGCATTTTACAAGATATCCAGCAGTCCCAACTGGAAAAAATATGGATTAACTGTATACAGATGGAAGGACACTTCATAACCTTTGGTTTGCCGTTGATATTACCTTAATAAAGAGCGGAAAAGACCTTCAAAAATGTTGGAAGAACTAAGTCATGACAGCAACTAGAAATCTACAGTATCAAAATTGGAAATTACGTTTATATCTTTTATATCATTTTTTTTTCAATATTAACCTACCTATATTTTTCATTATATAATTATAGTATTCTTATACACTTTATAGCCATTTAAGAATATCTGGAATGTGCCTTATATTCAATTCAAGCATATCATACAGCCCCCTGTAACTAAAAGTTATTTAAAGTTCAAGAATTTTTGAAAAAAGGTAGATATATTAAATGTTGATCAATTTAACTTTTTTATTTAGAGTTTAAGCTTGTTAGTACTGCACTAGCCATATAAAGCAGTTGAAAGTAGAACCAGTAGAATTAATTACATATACAAAAGGAACAGATGGTTAGGCCATATAACTAGGATGGATGAGAAGAGATGGTCAAGAAAATTTATGAGGCAAGAAAGAAAGGAAAAAGAGAAAGAGAACCATCACAAAGACCGAGAGGCAGAGTGAAGAAGACAGTGGAGGAGGGAGAAAAAAAAAGAAGATAGACTAGGAAGGCATGGAAAGATAGGTTGAAGAAGGTAATGGAAGAAAGCGGAATTAAGTGGGAAAAAGAAATGAAAATAATAGAGTCAAAATGTATGGAAGAGAAATATACCATAAACCCAATGGTCAGAAAGATTTATAAAGCAAAAGAAGGGGACAAAAAGGGAAGAGGAAATAAATGGGAAGACGAGAGAATAATAGCAGAAGACAAAAGGTGGCAAAAAGTATGGAGAAAAAGTATGGGTACACTAAAATCAATTCCAAACTAACCCACGACATATAACTACGATGGGTGAGAAAAGAATGGCCAGGAAAAATTATTAGGCAAATGAAAGTGAGAAAAGGGAAAAACAAAAAACGAGGACGAGCAAGAAAGAATGGAAGAAAGGGGTGAAGAAGACAATGAAGAGAGAGAAATTAGTGGGAAGCGAGACAAATAGCAGAAGGCAGAAGAATGGAGGAAACGTGTATCCTAAACTGAGAAAAAGTGTGCCCGAAACTCAATTTTAAACTAACCAAGGTCATACAACTAGGATAGGTTGTAGAAAATGCTGAAGAAAAGGCAAAAAAGACACCCAAGAAAGACATGAAAAGATGAGGTGCAAAAGGCAATGGAGCAAAGAAGAATTAATTGAGAGAAAGCAACAAAAATAGTCCCTAAACGCAATTCCAAATTAACCTAGACCATATAGCTACGATGGGTGAGCAGCAAATTGTCAGGAAAATGTATAAAGCAAGAAAGGAAGGAAAAAAAGAGGACAGGCTAGAATGGTAGGCGGGAAAAAGCAAAATAGAACCGACTAGAAAGGTATTGAAGAATGGGGTGAAGAAGACAATGGAGGAGCGAGGAATTAAGTGGAGGAAAGCAAAAAAACAGCAGACGATAGAAAGTGGCAAAGAGCAAGAAGGAAAAATTTACACTAAACTCAATTTCAAACTAACCTAGGCCATATAACTAGCGAGAGTGAGGAATGAATGGTCAGGAATGGAAGCACTATAGACACATGGAAGGATCAAAAAGGCAATAGGAATCAAGTGAAGAAAAGCAGTGATAGTGATAGTGATAGTGATAGTGTTTATTGGTGTTTGTAACATACATGTTTTACACAAGTCGAAAAAAAAAAATTACAATAGCCTCAGTGCATCTACAAGTCTAGTACATAAAAACTGAAATGTGGAGAAACATATTAAAATTACTATTGTTTTACATTTATCCAGTTGTGGGTATAGAACTCCTGAAACGAATAGAAGGGCTTCTTTAGCAGGTACTGTTTTACAGTTGTTTTAAATTGTTTTGCAGGGAGAGTTCGTATTGTTTCCGGTAACATATTAAAAAATTTTATACCGTAATATTTGGTTCCTACTTGAGATTTACATAGCCTTATAGGGTTGGGGCATAAGTTTGATTTGTGTCTAGTGTCATGGTTGTGAACCTGCTCGTGAGTAGTTAAATTCGGCAGATTAGCTTTAGTATAAATCAAGCAGGTTAGTATATACTGACAAGGTAAAGTGAGTATGCGCAGAGCCACAAAACTCTCCCTGCAATCAGCGCGGTAACCTTTTTGGGCTAGAATTCTGACTACGCGTCTCTGAAGTCCGAAGGCTCTGTGCACAGATGTAGAGTGACCCCATACAATTAGTCCGTATGAGAGAATCGGGTGTATTAAAGCAAAGTAAGCTATTCTCAATACTTTTGTTGACACAGAGCTGGTCAGACTTCTAATAAAAAATATATTTTTACACAGCCTTACTGCTACATTTTCACCGTGTACATTCCATTGTAACGCTTTATCAACTTCCAATCCAAGAAATTTTGTACTTACTTCTCCTATGTTTATCGGTACTTTTTTAAGTGTAAACAAAATATTTACCGTTTTATCTGGGTTAATACGTAAGCGATTTTTACTGAACCAAGCCTCAGCATCCTCTAGAGCAACGTGATTTTTATTTATTGCAGAAATAATCTCACTGTCAGTGCTTACGAGAGTGGTATCATCTGCATACAGAATGGTGTCAGTGTCACGAACTTGCTGTGGAAAGTCATTAATAAATATTAAAAATAGGAGGGGACCCAAAATTGATCCCTGTGGTACACCGTATTTGATAATTTGCGAATCTGATAAATGGTTATTGAAAATAACAAGTTGTTTTCTATTGTACAGATATGATTTTATTAAATGTTGACTGCTTGAAACAAAATTATAATCGGATAACTTTTCCACTAAAAGCTCGTGGCATACACAATCAAAGGCCTTTGTGAGGTCAATGAACGTTGCTAAGGAGATCTGTCCGTGTTCAAAGGTGGCAGTTATTTTTTCTGTAAAAGCTATCAGTGCATCGCTTGTCGAGAGATTTTTCCTGAAACCAAACTGACATTTATCTAGTAAATTGTTATTTTCAAAATAGGTTTGGATTTGATCCTTCAAAATTTTTTCAAGAACCTTTGAAAAAATTGGAAGTAGTGATATAGGTCTATAGTTATTCACATCGGACCTATCTCCTTTTTTGTGTATAGGTACGACAGTGGCTATTTTTAAAGCATCCGGGAAAATGCTTTCAGTAATACATAAATTAATGATTTTTGTTAAAGGAGAAATAATGACATCAGTCATACTTTTTACAATGCTAACGCTGAGTCCGTAAAAATCTTTGCTTCTGTTGTTTTTTAAAGATCCCAGAGCATTCCTAACTGTTGCACAAGATACCTTAATAAACTTAAATCCTATATTGGATTGTTTCAAACTGGCGGCTCTGTGTCCTACAACTGAAGAACCGGGAGGATTGTTAACTGTGCTCTCAGCGGCACTGACAAAATGATTGTTAAAATCTTTAGCAGAAAGATCCGATTCTTCAGTTGCACCACCCAAGCCCCGAGAAGGACGGGCGTTAATTATTTGGAAAATTGTTTTGATAGCGTTGTCAGAATTTTTTATCATCTCATCATTAGATTTTATCTTAGCCTGTTTTAATGCTAGCCTATAGTTGTTTCTATACACTTTTTTGAGCGTAACTAGCTCCGGAGTTTGGTACTTATTGCACAGTTCATAAACAAACGTTACAGTAGAGCGCATTGTTTCTAATTCTTGAGAGAACCAATGGGTTGCTTGTTTGGCGGTGTTTTTAATCTTTGCTGTTCTTTCAGGAAATGTAGCAGAAGACTTGAAGGTGGCAAAAAGTGTTTTTTAGGAAAAACTCAATTCCATACTAACCCAGGCCAGTTAACTATGATGGGTGAGCAGTGCGTTGTCAGGATAATTTATAGTGCAATAAAGGGGGGGGGGGAGAATAAAACAGATTAGGAAGCCATGAAAGGATAGGATGAAGAAGGTAATGGAGGAGAGCAGAATTAAGTGGAAGAAAGCAAGAAAAATAATAGGGTCAAAACATATAAGAGAAAAACCTACTATAAACCCAATTCAAACCTAGGCCATATAACTAGGGTGGGTAAGGAAAGAATGGTTAGGAAAATTTATGAAGTGAAAGAATGTGAAAAAAGAAAAAAATGAGATGGCCATGAGAGATATGGAAAAAATAAGAAAAGGGTGCAGAAGGCATTGGAAGGGAGAGAAAAATAAGTGGGAGGAGAAGAGAATAAAAGCAGAAGACAAAAGATGGTACGAAAAGTATGTAGAAAAAGTGTAGGTACCCTAAAGTCAATTCCAAACTAACCCAGATCATATAACTATGATGGGTGAAGAAAGAAATTATTAGCCAAAAGAAAGTGAAAAGAGGGGAAAACGAAAACGAGGACGATCAAAAAAGAAATGGAAGGACAGGATGAAGAAAGCAGTGAAAGAGAGAGAAATTAAGTGGGAGGTGAGACAAATACCAGAAGACAGAAGGTGGCCAGAAGAATGGAAAAAAGGTGTATCCTAAACTCAATTTCAAACTAATCCAGGCCATATAACTAAGATGGATAAGGAGAGAATAGTGGAAAAATTTATTAAGCTAAAAAGAGGGGGGAAATAAAACAGAATCACCAAGAAAAGCATGGAAAGATGGAGTGAAGAAGAAAGAGAAAAAAGAAGGTAGCCAGAAGGATGGGGGAAAATGTACCTTAAACTCAATTCCGAACTAGCCCAGATCATATATCTAAGATAAGTGAAAGGAGAATAATTAGAAAAATTTATGAAGCAAAAGAGGGAAAAAGAAGAAAAGAACTGCCAAGAAAGACATGGAAGAAAAAGTTGAAAAAGGCAGTGGAGAAGAAAGTAACTTTAATGGTAGGTTCTTCCGGGTTATGTCGTGGTCGTCGATTTGAACTTGACGTTTCTAAAGACTTTAGAAAACCTCTGAAGAAGGTGACGACAGCATGAGCAGTGGAACGTCAAGTTCAAATCGACGACCAAGGCATAACCAGGAAGAACCTACCATTATGGACAACAGCCGTAAAAGCCTGCATTCGACTAAGTAATTTTAAGTTGGAGGAGGTGACAAAAATAGCAAATGACAGAGAAGGATGTCAAAAAGTATGGAGGAAAAGTGTATCCTAAACTGAAATCCCAAGTCATATAACTAAGATGGGTGAGCAAAGAACGGCCAGAAAGATTTATGAGGCAAGAGAGGGGAAAAAATTAAATATAGACACACTAGAAAGGTATTGAAGGATAAGGTGAAGAAGACAGTCGCGGAGAAAGAACATAAGTGGAAAAAGGTGAGAAAAATAGCAGAAGAGAAAAGAAGTTGGCAAGGAGTATGGAGAAAAAGCTTGCCTTAAACTCAATCCTAAACTAACCAAAGCCATAGAACTACAATAGGTGAGAAGAGAATGGTCAGAAAAATTTATGAAGTGAAAGAGGAAAAGAAAAAAGAAGGACGGCCAAGAAGGACATGGAAGGACGGGGTGAAGAAGGCAGTGAAGGAGAAAAGAAAGATGAAGGAGGTGGGATAAATAGCAGAACGCAGAAAGTGGCAAAAAGTATAGAGAAACAAAGTTTGGCAAAGAATATGAAAGCAAAGGGTGCCCTAAACTCAATTCTAAACTAAGTTAGGCCATATAGCTAGGATGGATGAGAAGAAAATGGTCAGGATGATTTATGAAATGAGGGAGGAAAAAAGAAAAAAGACAACGGCCAAGAAAAACATGGAAGGATGGGGTGAAAAAGGCAGTGAAAAAGAGATTAATTAAGTAAAAAGTGAGAAAAATATCAGAAAAAGGTGGCCAGAAGAATGGGGAAAAAGTGTATCCTAAATTCAATTCCAAAGTAACCCAGGTCATATATCTAAGATGGGTAAAGAGAGAATGGATAGAAACATTTATTAGGCAAAAAAGAAAGATATGGAAGAAAGGGGTGAAAAAAGCAGTGCAGAAAAAATTAATATCAAGTTGGGGGTGACAAAAACACAAATGAAATATGATGCCAAAAAGTATGGAAAAAAAGTGCATCCTAAACTGAAATCCCAGGCCGTATAACTAAGATGGGTGAGATAAAATGGCCAGAAAGATTTATGAAGCAAGAGAGGGACGAAAAAGAAAATACGGACAGACTAGAAAAGTATAGAAAGACAAGGTGGAGAAAGCATTACAGGAGAAAGGAAGTAAGTGCAAGGTGAGAAAAATAACAGAAGACAAAAGAAGTCGGCAAGGAGTATGGAGGAAAAGTATGCCTGAAACTCAATCCCTAATTAACCAAAGCCATATAACTAAGATAGGTGAGAAGAGAATGGTCAGAAAAATTTATGAAGTAAAAGAGAAAAAGAATAAGAGGACGGCCAAGAAAGACATGGAAGGACTTGGTGAAGAAGGCAGTGGAGGAGAAAGGAAGGTGAGATAACAAGCAGAACGCAGAAGGTGGCAAACAGTACGGAGAAAAAAAAGTGACAAGGCGTATCAAGGAAAAAAATGCCCTAAACTTTCATTCTAAACTAAGTTAGGCCATATAGGTAACTAAGATGGATGAGGAGGGCATGGTCAGGATGATTATGAAGCTAGAGAGGGGAAAAAAAGAAGGCGGCCAAGAAAAACATAGAAGGATGGCGTGAAGAAGGCAATAGAAGAAAGAAGAGTCAAGTGGGAAGAAGAGAGAAAAATAGTACATGACAGAAAAAAGTGGAAAAAAAAAGGAGGAAAAATGTACCCTTAACTTAACTCCAAACTAACCAAGGCTATATAACTAGAATGGATGAGAAGAGAATCGTAAGGAACATTTATGAGGCAAGAGAGGGGGGGGGGGGAAGAAAACCAAGACTGGCAAAAAGATATAAAAGGATGTGGTGGAAAAGAAAGTGGAGGAGATAGAAGTTAAATGGGAGAAGGTGACAAAAATAGTAGAAGACAGAAGATGGCATAAAGTATGGAGAAAAAAAACTGGCAAGATATATGAAGGAAAAGGTGCCCTAAACTTTCATTCTAAACTAAGTTAGGCCATATAGGTAACTAAGATGGATGAGGAGGGCATGGTCAGGATGATTTATGAAGCTAGAGAGGAGGGGAAAAAGAAGGCGGCCAAGAAAAACATAGAAGGATGGCGTGAAGAAGAAAATAGAAGAGTTAAGTGGGAAGAAGAGAGAAAAATAGTACATGACAGAACAAAGTGGCAAAAATATGGAAGAACAATGTACCCTCAACTCAACTCCAAACTAACCAAGGCTATATAACTAGAATGGATGAGGAGAGAATGGTAAGGAACATTTCTGAGGCAAGAGAGGGGGGGGGCGAAAAACGAAAACCAAAACTGGCAAAAAGACATAAAAGGATGTGATGGAAAAGAAAGTGGAGGAGATAGAAATTACGTGAAAAGAGGTGAGAAAAATAGTAGAAGACAGACGATGGCATAAAGTATGGAGAAAAAAGGCTGGCAAGGCGTATGAAGGAAAAAAATACCCTAAACTTTCATTGTAAACTAAGTTAGGCCATATAGGTAACTAAGATGGATAAGGAGAGCCTGGTCAGGATGATTTATGAAGCAAGAGAGGGGGATAAAAGAAGGCGGCCAAGAAAACCATAGAAGGATGGCGTGAAGAAGGCAATAGAAGAAAGAAGGGTTAAGTGGGAAGAAGTGAGAAAAATAGTACATGACAGAAAAAAGTGGCAAAAATATGGAGGAAAAATGTACCCTTAACTTAACTCCAAACGAACCCTAAGGTTGTATAACTAGAATGAACAAGGAGAGAACGGTAAGGAACATTTATAAGGCAAGACAAGGGGGGGGGGAGGGGAGACAACCTAGACTGGCAAAAAGACATAAAAGGATGTGGTGGAAAAGAAAGTGGAAGAGATAGAAGTTAAGTGGGAAGAGGTGACAAAAATAGTAGAAGAGAGAAGATGGCGTAAAGTATAGAGAAAAAATATACCCCAAACTCAATTCCAAACTAACCCAAGCCATAAAACTGGGATCTTCTTCTTCTTCGTTCCTTTCATTCCGTCCGGAATATAGGGCGTCTTCAAGACGTTTCTCTGACTGGTAAGTCCGTAGTACTAGGTAGTCAGTTTTATACTAATAAAACTGGGATAAGTGAGAAGAAAATTGTCAGAAAAATGTATGAGACAAGAGAAGGGGGTAAAAACAGGACGGCCAAGAAAGTTATGGACAAATGGGTGAAGAAGGCAATTAAGAGGGAAGTAAATGAGAGGAGGTAAGGAAAACTTCAGAAAACAGTAGAAAGTGGCAAGAGGTAATGGGAAAAAATGTACCATAAGCTCAATCTCAAACTAACCCAGACCATATAACCAGAATGAGTGAGGAGAGAAAGGTTAGGAAAATGTATCGAGGTGAGAGAGAAAGGTAAACATGTGAGAATGATCAAAAAAGACATGGGAGACAGTGAAGAAGAAAGGAACGAAGTTGGGGGAAGTAAGAAAAATAGCAGGAAACAGAAGAAAGTGGCGAGAAGTATAAAGGAAACATATAACTAGCATGGGTGAAGAGACAATAGTCAGAAAAATTTATGAGACAAAAGAAGGGGGTAAAAACAGGACAGCCAAGAAAGTCACAGAAGAATAGAAGATGTAGGCAATGAAGGAGCGAGGAAGTAAACGGGAGGAGGTGAGAAAAGCATCAGAAAACAGTAGAAAGTGGCAAGAGGTAACGGGAAAAAATGTACCATAAGCTCAGTTTCAAACTAACCCAGACCATATAGTAACCAGAATGAGTGAGAGAATGGTTAGGAAAATGTATGAGGTGAGAGAGAAAGGTATACAAGTGAGGATGGTCAAAAAAGACATGGAAGACAGTGAAGAAGAAAGGAACTACGTTGGAGAATGTAAGAAAAATAGCAGAAAACAGAAGTGGCGAGAAGTATTGAGGAAAAATATACCCTAAACTCAATCCCAAAGTAACCCTACACCAAAAGGTAAGAATTCTAGTTCTTTTCTTTTATGAAGATACATTAAATGCTGATTGATGTAATTTGTTAAGATTTAAACTTGTTCCTGTACTAACCATACGATTTCTAAATGCAACAATCTTAATGGTAACCTTTGGTTTCAGCAGGATGGTGATGTAGACGAAGATATATCAAGGGGTAGAGATGGGCGCGTGAGTGAATATTCACTCACGTCACGTACGTTTCACGTTTGCTTTAAACACTCACATTCACGCACAAAATGTTTTGCACGTTGAATAATTTACGTAATATGTTGCAACCACAATAGTAGACACGAAAAGAAATAAATGAAAATTGACTACAATAACTTACAAGGGATAAATGCTGATTTCTCGCAAAAACGTTTCTTGCAACCGTCCTCAAAGACATTACTTTTAATACCAAAAACTGTCATTGGCATTGACGTTTCCCTACGAGTACAAGAAAGTATAATATGTTGCTAGGCAACACTCAATTCCTAGGCTCAGAAGTGCTTTCATGTCCGAGGAACTAAAAGTAAGTTTTACTTGGTCGCTTATAGACGCACACACGCGATTGACTGCAGGCACAGCATCTACAACACAACACAAGTGCGAAGCTACATCGCTGCAGGCTGCCACACAGAAGTACAATGACCTCCCGCTCCAGCTAGATATTTCACATGTCGGGCAGCGGGGGAGCGGAGCACCCTGCAGTCTTTTATTCGTTATTAAATTTTTAGCGTGAAATTAACGTGAATCACGCCTTGAAAAGTTTCACTCACGTTCACGTCCCGATTTTCGAATATTACTCACGTTCAGGATGTGACCCGCCATGACCCTATTGTTTTCATGTCACGTGCCCATTCCTATCAAGGGGTTATTGCAATTTCAAGATCTGAATACACTTGATTTTTTTAATAGATCAGCTCAAGGCCCCTTTCACATGTAGATACTGTATGCGAGATACCAGTATCCCAGATACAGAAAATACACACGTAAGTGTAATTTACCTCCATCTGGGTGCTACTTTCTTGCCATTTATCCGTTTCCGCATCCATTTCACTGCTAATCAACTTCATTTCCAAGCCAGACTTTGCTATCTTCTCCTGTTCCTCGACATCCAAACGAACCGACTTTAAAGGCTTTGAGGTAGTACCATGTTTCTGAAACAGAAATCAAGTAGCGACTATCTTTCAAACTTACCAATTTAGTACCCCTGGTCTAGGAAGAGACATATACACTTGCTTTTCCGGCCTCGTCTGGCTAGCTTCGATGACCTCCTTAACAACAGACGTCACATCCGAAACAAGCCACTGATACATATCTGCGAATACTTCTAAATTTTCCTGAGCAATTTTGCTCCCAGGATATGCTGCTAAGGATTTGGCAGCCGTTATAACCTGAAGAATATTTTCCATTAATGCCTTGATACAGATTAAGTCTACGGTAGTACCTGTGGTCCATACACTCTAAGATTAATTTCAGTAAACCGAGCCGACACCTGCAGTGTCTCAGAAACCGCAACATGTCTCAGCAGCTTGCACACCTCCAGTATGTGGTCAATGGAATCGTGGAAGGCCCCAGAGGTGTGATGCAGACGATCAGGTTCAGGAATCAGGGCGTGCTGCCGAATGGCAGCGACCAGTTCCTGACTCTGCTTGGTAGCTGTGCTGAGTTCCTGTGCTTGCTGCAGGGCTGTCTGAGCAAGCTCACGGGACAAATCTTTCGCAGCTGCTAAGGCGGATACTATGCACGAATCTAGCTCTGGACAGTTCGAAGCCCCTTCAATAGCCATCTGTTGGGAGCAACGGTTAAAGGAGTGAAGTCTACATTCATGCATCCTTACCAAATTCGCATACATCCCAAGAACATGCTCTGCTTCGCTTTTAAGTCTATCGATGCCATCCAGGATAGCTTGGCGGTGTTCGTGGCTTGTATAGGCACTGTCTGTGAAGTCTTGTGTACGTTCCAAGACAGCATCGAGAGCTGCCGGAAGAGAATCTTGATAGGAAGGATCTGAAATATATGCTTTGGAATCATTCGAATTTATTTTAACGTGTAACAATGAGGGGGTAAAATTCGCAAAATCATTTTGTAAAACACAGGTTATTAGAGAACCACTATTAAATTAAATAGAAATGGATTGAAATTGTGTACAACCACAAAACTGCACAAGTAAAACTAATTCCAAGTGAACCTTCGCTAACAGCTCCCTTATAATAATAAGGTTTATTCCCAGAAAAAAATAATACATAAAAATAAATACTACATTAAAAAAACATTATTAAGGGAATGCGATGGTAATCAGATGATTCCTAGAAAAATCTAGGAATCCCTGCTCTACCCTACCACCGCTAGATTCTTGAAATTGAACTTTTGAAATAAAGATGCCAAAATAAAAACAATTTGTTATTAAATGAAAAGAAATTAAATGAAACTAATAGAAATTAAACGAATCATTTGACCACTTCACATATATACTTTGTAATCTGACAAATAATTATAACAGTACTAACAAAAATACAAGAAGAGAAATGTATATAACATAATCAGGACTTCAACCAATTTAAAACTTCCTTATAAAAGGATCGTAAAGACAAAGTTTTCCATTTATAAGGCAATTCATTATATAAACTTGAAATATTATAAGTGAAAGACCGTTTGAATAATTCAGTGCGATGTAAAGGTATAGTTAATAGGCCTCTGTGTCGGAGGTTCAAATTATGCACATCAGTTCGAAATCTAATTTTATTATATAAGTATGGTGGAGACTTCAATATCATAACTTTATGAAAAAAAACTATGGAATGCAAATAACGTCGTTTCTCCATGTTCAACCAGTTTGTTTCTGCTATTTTGTAAGTAATATGATTTCGTCGCCGTATGCTATGTATTAATCGTAGACACGAATTTTGAACCAGCTGTATTTTCCTAGCAGTTTCTTTATCAATACAAGGTCCGTACAATATATCACAATAATTAAAAATTGACAACACTAATGAATCACATAACAACTTTTTGACCTCCTTGCTGAGCGAATGCCTATTGCTGTAAAGAAGTTTTAAATTATAATAGGCTCTTCGAATACAGCAGTTCACGTATTCACGAAATCTAAGGTCCGAATCCAATACAATACCTAAATTTGTTGCCATGCCAGTACAGGGAATAGGCACACCTTTTATGTTTATATTAATTAGTTGTAAATATTCCTTTTTATAATTTGAGCTTCCAAATACAACCATGGCAGATTTTAATGGATTAATTTTAAGAGAATGCAGCTCAGACAATTCAACCAACTGATTTAGCTCTTCATTAATAGTAGTACAGGCCATTAGAGTATCACTCGGTTTAAATGACATGTAGACCTGAGTGTCATCTGCATATTGGTGGTATTTACAATTATTTAAAGCGGTACTACATAAGTAAGTGGTATAAATTAAGAACAATAAAGGACCCAAGATGGAACCTTGAGGAACACCGTATTTTATCTCACATAGATTAGACCGTCTGTTATTTAATACAACACACTGCTGTCTTCCGGTTAAATAAGATTTCAACAACTGTAAAGAAGATTGCTCAAAACCCACGTGAGATAAAATTGCATATAATATTTGATGATGTAAAGTATCGAAGGCCTTGGAAAAGTCGAGTAATATCAATACTGTAAGATTACCATCATCACTGGCTCTCAATATGTCGTCAGTTATATTAAGTAAAGCTGAGCAGCAGCTGTAGTTACGGCGAAAGCCAGATTGATAATGCGGCAACAGCGAATTCCTTCGATAGCATTGGTAATATGCTCACCGGTCGTAGATCCTTTATTTCTTTCGGCGCATTCGTTTTAGCTATTGGTATTATGTCAGCAACTTTCCAAGCATTTGGAAACACATTTTCTAATAAACAGCTATTGATTATATGTGTAATGTACGGAACCAGAAACGGAGAGCACAGTTTAATCATTATAATATTAATATTATCATTACCTGTCGACTTGGACTTAATAGAGTTAATTGTTTCGGTAACATGTTCTGTAGAAACAGGTGCAAAAGTAAAGTTAGACGTTAAATTCGTGTTAACGTTCTCGTACATTGTTAATATTTCATCGTCCACTACATCTACACCCCTCACTGAATTAAAATAAGAATTAATTTCATTTACGTCACTTAAATGAGTAGGAATACAGGTATTTTTTGTTTTAGGACTTATTCCACAGCGTTGTAATTTATTCCAAAAAGCTTTCGGATCACTATTAAGTAATGTGTAATTTAGATACGCCTTTTTCTCATTTCTCATGGAGACTGTGACAAGATTCCGAAGCGATTTATAATATTTCCATTGTTCAGGATTCCTATATTTTTTAAAACGTTTTAAAGCAGCATCTCTTAAACTCATCATCAAACGAACAGTATCAGTAATCCACGGAGCCTTCGGTTTCGTGAATACGGAGGTTTTAAGTGGAGCAAACGTGTCGAAAAGTGATATTAAGTTCTCATTAAAAATGCTAACTTTTTTATTGATATCATGAACATGAAGTATTTGCTGCCAGTCTATTAGCTGTAGAAAATTTTGAAAATTATCGGAATCAAAATTGGAAAAATCTCTGTAAGTATAAGTTTTTGGTTTAGACTTACATATATTTTGTGCATAACTACAGTGTATCAGTTCATGATCAGAAAAAGATCCTAAATGTTTAGTTCCGGAGGAAATAATAACATCTGTGTTGTTTGTTAATATATGATCAAGCAATGTTGCTGTTTTTAACGTTATTCTAGTAGGTTCATTAATTATTTGACTAAACCCGAAACTGTCAAGCATGGAGATATATTGCATCGATTCCGTACTTTCAGGTTGAAGCAAGTCAATGTTAAAGTCTCCTACACATATGATGTCATCATAAAGAGGAACCAGATTACTACAAACTATTTCAAAATTTTCTATGAAAGCCTTGTATCTATTTCTATGGGGCAAATACACAGAGCCTAACAAAATTTTGTGCTTATTAACTATGACTTCTACCCATAACTGCTCAAATTCAGGAAAATCTATAACATTATAGCTATTAACATATCTAGGAATGTTATGAGTATCATAACTGCCGCAGATGTTTTGAAATCCGAGCTCGTACAGCGAGGATTTTAAAACTTCTAAGGCAGTTATGATTCATAACATCCGTGATTTGTTCAATAGTTTATCGGTTGCTATATGGTTATGGTTGCCATGTAGGGTAATATTCTTTAACCTTACAGATAAGTTATGATCTAGTTACCAGCCTACTTTTGTATATGTAAACAAAGGCTAAATATCCTGAAACCGATAAATTTGATTAACTTGAAGAAATGTTTTTGAAAATAGAGCAATACCACCTCCAAAAGTTTCACGATCCTTTCTCAATAAATTATAACCGGGTATTTCAAGTGTATTGTTAGGAACCTTTGAATCCAAGAAAGTTTCCGTAATAGAAATTATATCATAATTATTTTCTAAAATATGTTCACGCAAAATAAAAAAATTGTCAGTCAGCGATTGAGCGTTAACATGTGCAATAGTCAAATGATTCATCTTCAACTTAAAAACTAAACAATTTAATAATTTAAGCAAACTAATTTACAGTATCGTAACTTACGAAAGCCACAAACGTCCTGCACATACGCTACCGATTTTACCAAATACAGATGAGTAAACAAAAATAGGTTATTGTTCGAATTTACTTATAGCCTCTTCCAAATCTTTAATGTTTCTAACACGCACCTTTTTATTGTTTATGTTGATAACAATAATACCATCCTGCGACCAGACGTTCTTGTGTCCAAAGTGCTGGCATGCATTTATTAACAACTCGGACCGGGTTTTTGTAAGATCTTCTCGTATAACAATACCGGAACCTTTTAACTTCTTTTTTTCTTGAAAAACCTGCGCTCGAAAACGATAACTCGTGAACTTGACTATGATCGCCCTGGATTTTCTTGCTTCTGGTCTTACTGCCCCGACACGATGACATCGATCAATATGGATATTGTTTATTGGGACTCCAAGTTTATCCTTAAAAATATTTGTCACCACTTCCTCAACATTTTCTTTTTTGTCCTCTTTCACTCCGAATATACACACAGAATTTCGTCTTGTATATTGCTCTAGATCATCGATCGTGTTCATTAACTCAGCATTTTTTTCTTTCAGTGCAGCATTCGATTGTTCCAAGGATTCAAACTTTTTTGCCAAGACCTGCAGTTGACTTTCAATTTTTGTCATAACTTTTTCCGAGATCATTGTAGCCAGATTTTCTAAAAAGTCATCTGCCACTAAACACTTGTCGACGGTTTGTTTAGCTAATTCACAAATATCATTCTTTTGTCCCTGAGTAAACACCATTTTTATGAATTTGGAAAATTGTTTGACTTAATATTTGATTCAAGAACCACTTCACAAAATCAGAGCTATGTGCACTAGACGTCTACTCACGTAGGCTGCCCATTCAAGAATGATAGCTTAAAGAACTGGTATTATAAAAGTAGAAATTGTAGGTCTGCAAGCAACTCTTATGGGTTTCATAAAAATGTACAAAATTGAATTGTTTAACCTTCTTTAGCCTCATGTCACATACAAATAAATTTAGTGTATAAAATCATGGAGGATAGTGGTATGATGTGATAACTGCGAAGCAGCCCATTTACAGGTTAAAGTTATTTTATATTTCGCCCAGCACACAAATTGAGTGGCTTATGCAACCCAAATGACATATTGCAAAGCTGACTGGATCAGTATTTTAATAAAAATTACTAAAGAATTACAGATGGCAGTCCTTATAATTAGACCTAATTTCAGCTGACATTAAATATTAAATAGACTGCAACAAATACATCCACCAGGGAAGGTCATATAACATACCGGACAACATTATAGAAGCTCTTTGACAACAAAATATTATTAACTTTGTTACATCAATTGTACTCTTTATTTAATCGCATGTAACATTAATTTAAAAGCGCTAATAACCTTAGATGTTTATGTGTTTTTTTGAGGTTATGATACAAATTGAAACTTCAAGCAACTTCCAAAAAATGGCATTTGTACACTTGTAATATGTAGGCATGTGGCCTGGCTCTGGCTAAATCTCATTATCACCTACATATTACAAGTGCACAAATGGCATACTTTCTAAGTTGGTAGAAGTTTCTATTTGTATCATAACCTCAAAAAATTATTTAATGTCAGTTGAAATTATGTCCAATTATAAGGGCCACTATCTGTGATTCTTTAGTAATTATTATTAAAATACTGATCCAGTCAGCTTTGAAATACGTCGTTTGGGTTGCATAAGCCACTCTATTGGTTTGCTGTGCCAAGTATAGTGAAACGGCTTTGTATAGATGTTTTAAACACAAGTGCAATTGTGAAAGTAACTACAGCATGGTAACAATACTAAGTACCTAAAAGAAACTGTGTTGTGATGTGCCAGTGTGGTAAATAAATGAACAGAGACAAAAGAGTAAGAAATAGAGACAATAATGCCGCAAATATCAATACATACTTTAAAAGGAAATTAATGATGGGCAAAGAAATGATAGAAAAAGATGAATTGAGATCGAGGAATTTTGCAGAAGCAGGAAAACACAAAGATCACCAAACAGGAAACAAATGAGAATTGAAGAACTAGAAGAGCACGAAATGTAGCTAAAAAATATAATGCTATAAGTACATAAGAAAAGAAATCAAGCAGAATTTCAAGTAACAGGTGCAAGATTGGAAGAAGAAATAATGTAAGAACAACCCTGGAGAACAGAAAAAACAAGAGCTTCAGAAAAGAATTGCAAATATGGAATATAAAATGGAAGAAAAAAAAAGGGTAAACAGATAATTAACACAGTAATAAACGGGGTAGAAATAAATGATTAAGCATGAAGGAGTGTAACAGCTTCTAAAAGGATTCCGTTTCCATTCGCCGGATTGTTTTCACCGTAATTGATCATGCCGGAATTCGATTCGCTGGAAATCTTTTGACTGGAATGCATTTTGCCGGATGTCAAGATTTCTTAATTATAAAATACTAGCAAGATGCCCGTTCTTCGTACGGGCTACAAATGTTTTTTCTTCTAAATCTCAAATGAATTCCAGGGCGCACCCCTACCCTTCACTCAATACGCTAAAACTAACAAAAAAATATTCTAGGTAAAAAGGACACAGAATTCTTCCGAAAAAAGGCCTGCCAACTCTTTTATGCTTTTACGTACCCCCTGGAAATGTGTATGTATTGTCATTCCCCTTGTATATATTGATAAAACTATAGTTTTAGTATAAGAATGAGATAAAATTAAAATATATATACAAAATAAATGTTGTATTCATAAATTGGTGGAATTTCGGAAATCCTCTAATTTATTCTAAGAGATATTGAGTAATTCGTAAAAACACAAGTTTACTGCTTTTTCACTCCTTAGGGGTTGAATTTTGAAACATTCTTTCAGTCCATATTATCCTGAAATAAGCCACAGCAAAAAATAATTAATAAATTTAACGCTCTACTCCTTTTCAGTTTTCCCTTTTTACCGCTTTAAGGGCAATTTTAAAATCCATTAAACCACTTTCTAAATATTTTAAGAATACATTTATATTCCAAAAAACAATGGTCTAACTCAATAAACATAGGAGATAAGAAGGGTTCCTTAATTCAACCCGAAACCAAATTTGCACCTTTAGGGGTTGATTAGGGGAAAATCCTGAAATGTGTTTTTAAACACTTGTATTGGATACATATGCGAGCAAACACCAAAACTATATCTTATCGGGTTTAAGAAATACTGAAGAATTCGTGAAAACACAGTTTACCCCTTTTTACCCCCTCAGGGGTAAAATTTTAAGTCTCCTTAAACCGCTTTCTAAATATTTTAATGTATGCCAAAAAAGAATGCTCTAGCTCAATAAACATAGGAGATACGAAGGGTTTTTTAATTCCCCCCGAATATAGATTTGCACTTTTAGGGGTTGATTAGGGCAAAATTCTGAAATTTAAACACTTATAATGGATACCTATGCAAGCAAACGCTAAGTCGATATCTTATAGGGTTTAAGAGTTATTGAAGAATTTGTGAAAACACAGTTTACCCCTTTCCACCCCCTTAGGAGTAAAATTTTAAAATCCCTTAAAGCTCTTTCTAAATATTTTAAGAATACATCTATATGCCAAAAAGGGAATGTTCTAATTCAATAAACCTAGGAGATACAAAGTGTTCTTTAATTCACCCCGAATCCAGATTTGCACTTTAAGGGGTTGATTAGGGAAAAATCCTGAAATACGTTTTTAGACACTTTTATTGGATACCTGTGCAAGTAAACACCAAGTAAATATGTCATCGGGTCTAAGAGATATTGAGGTATTCGTGAAAACACATTTTACCCCTTTTCACCCCCTTAGGGATCGAATTTCAGAAAATCCCTTCTTAGCACTACCTTACGTAACAAACTGAACCTACCACCCAAATTTCAAGTTTTTAGTACCACTGGTTTCGGCTCTGCGTTGATTAGTCAGGGTTATGACTTTCCTTTATATATGTATAGATTATGTCCGGTGAAAAAAATCCGGTGAATGGGAAGGCACTGTTATGGGACATTCAATTAAAAAAAAATCAAAGTCTGCAAATAACCTAAATAAGCTAGAAAAACAGCGCATTCTACAATCCGGTGAAACGGAATCCGGCGAATAACTTTCCGGTGAAATAATTATTTGGCGAAACAAATTCTGGCGAGTCAAAATCCAGCGAATGGGAAGGCACTATCTAAAAGATAAATTAGGGGTAGAAACTGCAATAACGGAAGACTAGGTACAAGATTGAGAATGACACAACAACAACAGTAATACTAATAGTAGCTGAGAAAATGGAAATAATCAAAAGTTATATCTCAAGGGATTACAAGAAAAGACAGGGTGAGAAGTACAACAGTGATAGAACAACTAAACATAAAACCAATAAAAAGAATAATTGAAGAAAAACAATTGGGTTGGTTGGGACACATACAGGGTCCGGCAACGATGCGCGGGTGGAAGATATTTCTAAAACTATAAGAGTTACATGAATATTGTGTATATAAAAGTTGTAGGTACGAAGGCGGTGCACATTACTAAAATAGTTTGATTATATAGGGTGTCGAATCAAACCTACTTTTTTTTTTTAATGGAATGCCCTATATTTGCGTAGCTTAAAAGTTTTGCATTGAAATATTCATAATTTTTATATAAAGTTCTATGGATCTAACATCAACTGTTTTGGAATATTAACGATTTTATGCAAAAAATGCTGAACTTCAGGCAGCGGCTGTAACCAACAGAAAACAATTAAATGAAGGAAAACGTTACCAAAAAATTATGACTTTCGCGAACTATCTTTCAAGTTTAAAATGGCAAATCTGAGTATTAATGCTATAGAGGGTGCTCAACACTTACAAATTTAATGATTTCGATTTTTCTAAAATAGAACGCTCTGTATATTTTTGTATTTTTGAAAAGCCCTTTTAATGAGCTTTCTTTTAATATGTTACTTCATACCTCTAAGTTTAACTGCTTTTCAGATATGCGTGTTTGAACATAAAAAACAATTTAAGCCTTGAGATGCTTTATTTCAAGGGATAAAAAACAAACGCCGTTAAAATAATGATTTAAACACATGAGCTCTCCAAAAATAAAAACACAAAACCAGGTTTAGAAAATAAACATCCGCTCAGTGTTGATACAAGAAATAATAAACAAACAAAAAACAATAAAAGCACGAATAAATTAATTCCAAGGTCAAATAAAATCAAATTAAACAAACAAAAGCCAATACACCAAAATCCTATACATTACATTAAATGTTGAAATAGTTCTCCTTTCCTGCTGTGAGTATTAAAGCTGTACAGAGAACTCATAATTAGCCAATATAATTATTTTGATTTATTTAAATGGAACACCCTGTATATCCCTATATTTTTGAAAAGTACTTTTAATGAGCTTTTTGACATTTCCTTTCTTATCCCTAAATTCAATTGCTTTCAGATTTAATTGTTTCCTGCTTTTTTCCGTATTTGTTATTTCTAATTTTGAGTAGTGGCTGGATTTTTGTTTTCTAAACTTGGTTTTATTTTTTGTTAGGAGAACTCGAGTGTTTAAATCATTATTTTAACAGCGTTTGTTTTTATCCCTGGAAATAAACGACAGTAAATTAATTTTAGCTATTGTAGATATTAAACGTACATTTGAAAAATTGGACAGGACAATATTTATTGAAAAATTGAATTATTATGGATTAAAGGTACAGTACCTACTTGGTTTACTAATTATCTAACAGATAGAAAGTAAGTTATAAAATTTAACTATACATTGTGTTAAGTCATTTTGCTGTTGTAGATGCTTAATTGCATTTCACGCCTTTAGGGCAACTTGTTGCTATTTTAAAACCATTGTCAATTTTTGCGCACAAGTACAATCTCATCTTCCGCACATTTGATTCAGGTCATTTTGGTATTTTAAGTAGCCACCTAGGCTTTAGGGCAGCGTGCCCGTATGCTAAACCCTTTTAGTTACTTATTTGGCTCCACCGCCTAATTCTACAATAATGATTTTGCACATATTTGACCCCAAACGCAGTATTTCTCGTCAGTTGGAGCACCCCTTTGCTGCTACTTTGGCAGCCGGGTGTTATCGCTCGCAAGAATTCCGAAACTTCTAGAAATCACTCCGTTGAGGTGCTTCGCCATTGGCTGTCTTTGATACCGGAATTAATTTGTTTTGTGGAGCGCATCGCCATTGGCTGTCGAGAGTCACGTGGCAAGGCCGTTTGGCTCACGCCACTTCAAGCGTCCTAACTTCGAAGAAGTCGCAGAGTGTGCCGTTTCGCGGCGTTCCCGCTATTTGCGGGGACCCCAGCCTGTTTTTCCCGTCTCGTGCTGTTTCAGCAAATGTTGTCGAATATGCCATCCTTTAAGAGGTTGCGTGTGGTTGTGTGAGTGGCACGTCTTTACGCCAAGGCGTAGGTGTGTGAAGGGCTTCTTGGGGCCAATTCTGCGTTGGTGAGAAAGGGGGCTTTCCCTTTGCAACTCGCTGTTTCGAAGATCTTTCTAGGCAGGACGAAGTAGACCCCTTTGCCGCTGTAGTGTGCTCTCAGGAGAGCGTCCTAACGCCGCCATCTTGGCGGATTCCAGCCCGTTTACCCCTAATGCCGTGTTTTGGTGATTGAGCTGCCACAGACTGCCGCCTTCTACCAACTGACTGCACGCCACTCTCATGGACCGTCTGCGGACTAAGGTATTTGTAATTGCAACCATTTAAACATAGTAACTGTCACTTGTGCGAGCGTTGGTGCTTTGTGCTTAACTTTATGTGGGCGGATGCATGCCCCTTGCTTGCTTGTCGCGGCTTTTAATGCCGGTTTGAGGCCACCATGCTGCAAGACGCTACTTTGGTAGCCTGCTAGTAAGTTCATGTGCGCGAGTTTTGCGTTTCATCGCCTAAATAGCTAAAGAACTCTGCGCTTATGATTTGGTGTTACGTTTGTGCTAATTTTTAATTCAGTAACGTTAGGTGCGCGAGCTTCGCTATATTGTACCGATTAATACCTAAATAGAATTAACGCCTCGCCGTGCTGGGCCTGGCGCGCCCTAAGCTGTTCGAGTTTTTCTTTGTTTATGTTTGCGAGGGCTTTGTGCTTTGCTTCCTAGGTGTTAACCGCAGGTCGGCATTTGTTATCGCGCACTAACGCGCCCTTTTGCCGGAGCGCGTATTTCTAAACTGTACTCTAATATGTTCATTAGCATAGCGCGTCCATCAGCTGGTGCTTAACGTAAGCAGTAACATAAGCTTGGCGGCACGATTTGTTGCCCAGATGTAATTAGCGATCAATAGACGCATATTTAGTTAAGGGACGTATTATTCCTATTCGACCTGTGCAAGTGTGCATGCTTTGTTTCAGGTAGCGCCTTTTACAGTGTAAAGATTGGTGTACGGCGAGACGTGAGAGATCAGAGCGTGCAGGTAGGTCCAGTGATTGCGCAGTCTCGGCCAAAGAGTCCCAATATTACCATTCCAGTACGAAATTGTTATTTGAGCTTGCAGCTCATGAGAATTCTTATCGACGGAGTATCTTGAATACTTCGCTCCCGTTTAACCAGCCAGGCCCGGTTATTCGAGTTAAGACAGGCTTGGTGGCGCCCTCATAATTTTGACGTACCCTATATATATGCCTCAACACGCTTGCCCAGAACGTATCGTGTGACTCACGCCCGACTCCCTGAGCGTTCCAGCCGTGGCCCTTTAGCCTGTTTCTAGCAAATCTCAGGGCAAGTGTGCCAGTTTTCCAGGACTGATTCCGTGGTGCGATGCTCACCTTGGGTGGGTGTCGTAAAGTTGTTTTAATACCGTAACCATTGTCTGATGAGTTACCAAATAACCACAGTGTTCCCCAAGCAAGTATACTGGGGGTCTTTCCTATTCGCTATATACAGGGTGTTGCTAAATATCATGTACATACAGAAGGAGGTAATTCTTTGCCTTATTTCATGACTAAAAATTCATATAAACGCTTCGTTACCGATCTACAGGGTGTTGAAATTACAAGATTTTTTTAGTTTTTTCTTGATAGCTCCTGCAGTTTTTAAGATATTTAGCTCAAATTTCGAATACAGGTTACGCTGTAAGGCTTACATCGTTGGGCATGCCAAAGGGTTATGAGAATCTACAGGGAGATATTTTTTCAGGGGTCATGCCCCCTTTTCTCCCCTTGAACTTTTTAGCGGTGCGCCGCTGGTAGATTCTAAAATACAAAATGAGTTTTGTGTTTTGTTTAGCATCTTTTTGTTCTCTTGTAGTGTTTTCGTATCTGCGACCGTTATTGAGACAAAAAATAAAAAATAATTTTCTATAATTCGCTAGACAAAATTAAAATTTTTAAAATGGTCTAGTAGGCTCTGGCTTTATTTGGATAATCTCTTGTTTCCATTAATTTTGACAGTTCGCATTTGAAATCATAACTTGTGTCTGTATATGTTTATAAATTAAAGATTTAAGTTGTAAACTATAAGGTGTAAAAGAGTTTTAAATACTCGTTATAATCTCATAGCAATGCCAAATTTTACGAATTCTGACATGGCTGAGATGCATTTCATCTATGGCTTTGCGAATGGAGATGCAAGAAAAGACGTCTGTACATGGTGTGCTATCCCAATAGAATGATACCTGATTATCGAATATTCATAGGAGTCTTGTAGAAACTGGTAGGCCACGTATTGTTAGAACACCACAGATCAAAGAAACTGTAATAAATGAAATAGAACAACATCCAGACACTAACACCAGAAAAATCTCTGAACATTTAAATATTAGTCATCAAGTTGTTTGGTGTATCTTGCACGATTCTCTGCTATACCCTTAACACATTCAAAGGATGCAGGCTGCTCTCCTTCCTCGAGATTTCCCTTTAAGGATTAACTTCTGCCAGTGGTACCTCGACAGGCTAGCAGTAGATCCCAATTTTCATTGTAAAATTTTTTTTACCAACGAAGCCAATTTTTCAAGGAATTCTATTACAAATTTTCATAACCACCACATATGGACTCAAGAAAATCCATATAGAATTGTAGAAACGCATTTTCAAGAGCAGTTCTCATTAAATGCATGGGGTGGTATAATTGGTCCTTTCTTTTTGCCTGGTCGACTTACTGGCATTTTTTGCAACACGAATTGCTTTTATTACTCGAAGACTTACCTCTTTTGCTGAGAAATCAAATATGGATATGCACAATGGTACCCCAGCACATTTTTCTATTTTGGCTTGAAATGAGGTGTATGAGAACAAGTGGATAGGACGGGGTGGACCTCAGTCATGGCCCCTAGGTCCCCTGACTTAAATAGCTTAGATTTTTTCCTATGGGGACATCTCAAATCTCTAGTGTATACAACACTAGTGAATACAGTTGATGACTTGCAAAATCGAACATTAGATGCATTTGAAACCGTAAGAAATACTCTGGGGGTGTTCGAAAGACTTACGGGCATCAATGAGAAGAAGAGCGAAGGCATGTATAAGGGTTGGAGGAGGTCACTTTCAACAATTGTTGTAACGTAGTTTCCTTGTTATGGTTATTTTGGTTTTTTGTATTGTATTTGTAATAAATCATTGCTACAAAATCCGGGTCATCCCAGCTTTAATTCTTATAGTGCCGACTAACCTGTCAAAATTAATGGAAACAAGAGATTATCCAAATAAAGCCAGAACCTACTAGACCATTTTAAAAATTTTGATTTTGTCTAGCGAATTACAGAAAATTGTTTTTTTCTTCTCAATAACGGCCGCAGATACGAAAAAACAACAAGAAAGGACACCTTATTGTCAATATCAAGAAATAGCGTTATAGGTATGGCTGATAAAACGAACAAAAACCTGAATAAATAAAAAAACGAAATATTGGTCAAGGGCAATAGAGTACAGTTAAAATCATTGGAAAATAAAAACATCTCCATAAAGGTAGATATGAGGTAGTTCAAAGAGTAGAAACAATTACATATCTTGGCGTTGTCATTGATAATAAATTAAAGTTTTCGGAATACGCCATGTACATTTTTAAAAGGGTTGCACAGAAGATTGGTTTTCTAATAAGAATTAGAAAATATTTATCTGTTTCAGCAAAAATTACAATCTACAAAACAATTACTTTGTGCCATTTTTATTATTGTATTACGGTACTTTTTTTAATCCCCAAGTAAATTATTCAACATTTTCAAATATTACAGAATAGAGCTATGCGAGCGGGGGATGCAGTATGTACAGGGTGTTTGTTAAAATTTTGACAGCTTCTAGCGACTGTGTTATTCCAGATAGAAAAAAATTGTTCAGATAGAAATTGTAGGGTAACATCAAAACCGTCCAAATTTGCTACTTAAAGAAACAATTGAGCATCACGCGTGAACTTTTTGACTTATTGTATACTTTTTTTGATAGAACACCCTATATATTATGTGTTTATTGGATAGCTCTTAAAATTCTCTTTTCAAAAATATATAAGTTGCCTACTATTACTTCATCCATTGTTGAAATATCCGCTATTAAAGAATCAAAACATTACTAATTTACTACATGAAATAAATCACAGTAATCATTGAAAAACAAAGTTATCAAATGACATTACTGGCGGCATGCGGCATGGAACATTTAGTTGTCAATTCGTTTTTAAAATTGTTTTTGGTATTAAAACTGTTGATTACTTCAATGGTTACTGTGATTTATTTCATATAGTAAATTGGTAATATTTTGATTCTTTAATAGCGGATATTTCAACAATGGATGAAGTAATTATAGCCAACTTATATATTTTTGAAAAGAGAATTTTAAGCGCTATCCAGTAAACACATAATATATAGGGTGTTCCATTACAAAAAAGTATACAATGAATAAGTCAAAAAGTTCACCCTTGATGTTCAATTGTTTCTTTAAGTAACAAATTCGGACGGTTTGGATGATACCCTACAATTTTTATCTGAACAATTTTTTTCTATCTGGAATAACCAAGTCGCTAGAAGCTGTCAAAATTTGAGCAAACACCCTGTACACACACATCGAAGTAATGTTAAAAACCTTGCAATTCCAGTTATTTAACTACATAATAAACATGAATGCGATAATTTTCATTTACAAAATTATTAATAAAAAATTGCCTAGTTACTTATTACATTTCCTTACAAAAAATAACGATGTTCATGCTTACAACACGAGAAAGAATAATAATTTACGTTCCAATAACGTTTTTCAATCAATATTTAATAAAGGAATTTGAATGTTCAACGCTTTACCAAAATAAGTAAAACAAGCAGCTGGTGTGAACAATTTCAAAATTAGATATAAAAATCTGGTGTGATACACTCACACAACTTCCTTTTACCGTGTTCTTATAATTAGTCAAAAATTTCATTTTTAATTTTTAAACATTTGTCAAGAATTTTCAAAAATTACAAATTCTACAAAAACGGTACAAAATAGAGCGTTAGTTGAAGAGACAAATTTTCTCTAGAATTTTAAGGTGAATTCAAAAATGTAATAATATACCGGGTGTTTTATTTAAAATAGGAGTTAATAAAAAAAATAGAAAAAAAAACAAAAGAAAACCACTTTAGAAGTATTCAACTGGAAAATCACCTATTTCACATCAATACACATTAAAAATGTAGTAAAAATGTAAAGTTTAAAAAAAATCGTTTGAGCCGTTTTTAAAAAAATTGAAAAAAACTGAAAAATCACTAGAGTAAACACCTACTTCCGGTTACGCAATTTTCTTCAAAAGCTTGCTGTCGCATCTACATAGTACACAAAACTTATATATGAAGTTTCAACGGCATACCTCTTTTCGTTTTTGAGATATTCTGTTCACAGACAGACGGACAGACAGACAGACACACAGACAGACAGACACACAGACAGACCGACACACAGACAGACACACAAACAGACACACAGACCGATGAAAAAAAATATGTTTTTTGGGATCAGGGGACTCTAAAACGTGAAGATCTGTTGAAAACTCAATTTTGAATTTTTGGGGTGAATCCAATACTTCCTTTATAGTAAAAGGAAGTAAAAATGGAGATTAAAGCAACAAGTAAATGTACCTGAATAAGAAATGTGATTTTCGTGTAATATTTATATCTAGTTTCTTAACATATTTATTTTAAACTTGAATGTTTTACCTTTTATTCTATATGTAAATACATTGGAATATAATTACATTTAATGTAATATGTATGGTACCCTGTACTTTATTATTGTACTGAAATAGCGAAAAGCTAAATACAGAGCCATTATTATTATTATTATTATTATAAAGCATCTTCAGGTGCTTAAATTGTTTGTTATGTTCAAACACGCCTATCTCAAAAACAGTTGAATTTAGAGATATGAAGTAACATATCAAAAGAAAGCTCATTAAAAGAGTTTTTCAAAAATGCAAAAATATACAGGGTGTTTCATTTTAAAAAAATCGAAATTATTAAATTTGCAAATATTGAGCATCCTGTATAGCATTAATCCAAGATCCAGCATTTTACACTTGAAAGGTAGTTCACAAAAATCATAATTGGCCCTGTTGCTTACAGCAGCCTGAAGTTCAGCATTTTTTTTGCATAAAATCGTTAATATCTCCAAAACAGTTGACGTTATGTCCATACAACTTAATATCAAAATAATGAGTATTTCAATGCAAAACTTTTAAGCTACCCAAATATAGGGCATTCCGTTTAAAAAAAGTATGTTTGATTTGTCACACTTTTTTGAGCCACCCTGTAAAATCAAAACTATTTTACCAATGTGCACCACCTTCGTACTTACAACTATTATATACACACTATTCATGTAACTCTCATAGTTTTAGAAATATCTTCCACCCCAGCATCGTTGCTGGACCCTGTATATAGAATGAAAGACGAGAGAATAACAAAGGAAATATATGAAGTAAGAGTGAAGGGAAAAGCAAAACTGGAAAGACCAAGAATGAGATGGGAAGACCAAGTGAGACAAGCAGCAGAGATAAGGGAAATTCAATGGAACAAAGCTAAAGGTCTAGCACAGGATAGAAGAGTATGGAAACTAAAAATAAAAGAAAACCCAATAACATGACATGTATAGATACGCAAAAAAACGTTGTAATCCAACACCTAATTGTAAAAGAACTTTTGGATTAAATAAATATTATTAATTTACTTGACATCCGCACTGTCAGTGCCAAATTTAAAAAAAAAATTATTGACTATACTTCCAAGATAATGTTTTTTATTAGACTGTACAATAATTTAGTTATTAAAATGTCAACAAAAAAAGTTGGGTTATCTCGATTATTTTATGCGTATCACCCTCGTAAAATTTGAAGCCATCAATGAAAGAATCTCAAAACTTAGAATATGAGGAAAGTTATATAATACCAGCC
>CALNHX010003629.1:0-63918 GCA_940337035.1 Agriotes lineatus | reverse complement strand
TAATTTATTTAATTTGCAAGCGCGGGCGCGGAGAAGTAAACTCGCCGGAGTGGAGCATTTCGTTACCGCAGGAACAGCGGCGAAGCGCGCGGGAATTTAAACGAGTGCGAGTATAGTTTGTCAACGTGCATAGGAGCCTTCGAGAGGTTGACCCGGGCTGTTTGGGCGCTATCGGTGTAAAATAGCCAATATACAATCCTTGTAAAATAGCAAGAAAAGCAGCTGACGCGTAAAGTTGAATCCGTCGATCGAGACGCGCGCGAGTTAGGACACCAGAAAAATAAGTGCGCGAAATTTAAATCCGGAATCCAGAAAAGACAACAAAAGAAAATCAGACGATACAAGAAGAAAAAGGCGAAATGGAGGCAATCATTAAAAAGTTAGACGAACTAAAAGATGAGCTGAAAGATGAATTTCACAAAAAGCATTTGGAACTGAAGGCGGAATTCACAAAGGTAAAAGAAGAATTCCACAAGACAAAAATAGAATGGGAGAAAAAAGCAAATGAATGGCAAGAAGAAAAAGGAGTACTAGAAAATAGGATTAATAACCTTGAAGACAAATTGGAGAAGCAAGAGAGAGAAAAGCGGAGGAACAACATTGTTATAAAAGGTGTAGAAATTAGGGAGGAGCAGTTAAAACAAGGAGTTCAAGAATTTATAAAAGACAAGCTCAATATTGACGTGGAAGTTAAAAATGGATACAGCGTATTGGGAAAACAGGATAAAAAAATGTTCATCGTAGAATTAAACTCATGGGAAAATAAAAAGAAGATCATATGGAAAAGAAAAGTATGTTAAAGGGTACAAGAATATTTATGGAGAACGATCAAACATTCGAAGAGAGAAGAATTCAGGCCGAATTACGTAGTATTGCCAGAGATGAAAGGGAAAAAGGAAAGACAGTTAAGGTTGGTTATCAAAAAATCTGGATAGAAGGAGAAAAATACGAATGGGACCCCAGTAAACAAAGAATATCAAAAAACTTAGAAAACAAGTAGCAAAGGAAGTGAAGCAGGACGAAAACACGATGACGAAGACGGCAATAGAAAAAGGAAAACGACAAGATAAAAGAAACAACGAAAAGAAAAAGGGATTAATAAATAATGAAAGACAAGGTAGCAGAAAGGAAAAGGAAAGGTGGAGGGAAGAAACAAAGGAGTTAAAAATTCGAATGAACAACAAAAAAATGGAGAGACAGAAAGTACAGAAGCAGGAATATCTGAAAATGGGAGCATGGAATGTAAGAAGCATAAATGGAAAAGAAATAGAATTAAGCAATGAATTTGAAAAAGCAAATCTAGATATCCTAGTAGTTACAGAAACAAAGAAAAAGGGGAAAGGAATTCTAGAATTACAGAATGGACACTTATTAATATGGAGCGGAGTTAACGAAAGCGAACGAGCAGCTGCGGGAGTAGCATGTATACTAAGTAACGTTGCTAAGAACCAAATAAACAAATGGGACGCAATATCCGAAAGAATACTAACAATAGAACTAAAAAACAAAACACATACAAAGACAATAATAGCAGTGTACGGCCCAAATGACGATGAAAGACTAGATAAAAAGAATAGTTTCTGGGAAGAACTGACTCTCGTAATGGAAACAGTCAAAGGGAAAATATACGTAGCTGGAGATTTTAACGGAAGGGTGGGGAAAAAAGAGGCCACCTATGCAGCAGTTGTTGGCAAATACGGAGAAGAAAAAAGAAATAATAACGGAGTAAGACTACTGGATTTTTGCTTGGATCATAACTTAGTCATAACAAATACCTTTTATAAACATAAGGAAATACACAGGTACACGAGGGTAGAACCGGGCAGAAAAGAAAAGTCGATAATTGACTACATATTGGTTGAAAGAGAAAACAAAACAGCAATACTAGATGTACGAGTTAAAAGAGGAAGTGAAATAGATAGTGACCATTACCTACTGGTAGCCACAATAAAGGAAAAAGAAAATGAAAGAAGCACTAATAATATAACGGAAGTAAGAAAAGCACAACATCAAAGCATAAGATCATATAAACTGAAAGACAAGGAAGCCGCAAAAACATACGAGAAAACAATAAGTAATAAACTAGAAAAAGTAAAGGAAGACTTAAAAGAAATGAACATGGAAGAGAAATGGGAAATCTTTAAAAACAGTCTTGTTGAATCAGCAATAGAAGTGTGCGGTATAAGTATGACGACGGAGTGCAAAAAACAGACGTCATGGTGGACGGACGAAATAAAGCAACAAGTTAAAAACAAGAAGAAGAAGTGGCAAAAATACCTGAGCAGCAAGATAGAAGCAGATTACCAGCTATACAAAGAACAAAGAAAAAAGGTTAAAAAGTTAGTGAAAGAAGCAAAAGAAAAGTCATGGGAAGATTTTGGAGCGAAGTTAGAAAGGGACAGCCTAGGGAACCAAAAACTGTTCTATAAAGTACTCAAAAATCTCCGAAGCAGCAAAAATACAAGAACAACCACGATTAAAAATATAGACGGAGCATTATTGATAGAAGAAAAGGAGATTATGGATCGTTGGAAGGAATACTTCGAAAATCTGTTAAACACAGGAAGCCCGATGGAAGAGCAAGATCAAAGTAGGGAGGACAAAGGTAAAAAAGAAAGGCATACAAAAGAGAATGATATAACAATGGAAGAGCTGCAGGAAGCGATACAAAGACTAAAGAATGGCAAAGCTCCAGGAGCCGACAAAATAACTACCGAAATGGCCAAAAATATGGGAGAAGATGGGAGACAACTCTTGTGGGAAATATTAAAAAACGCATGGGAAGAGGAAAAAATACCTAGGGATTGGGAATTAGGGTTGATAGTTCCAATTTTTAAAAAAGGAGACAATAAAGATTGCAACAACTATAGGGGAATAACCCTACTAAGTACAATTACTAAAATATATGAACATATACTGGAAAAAAGATTAAGACTAGTAATTGAGCCCAAGCTGATCGAGACACAGAGTGGATTCAGAAAAGGCAGAAGTACCCAAGACCACGTGTTCACAATAAAGGAAATAATAAACAAGTCACTGACGAATGGGAAAACTACCTACTTGGCCTTTTTAGATATGGAAAAAGCGTTTGACAGAGTCCCAAGAGCCAAAATATGGGAAAGCCTATGCAAAAAGAACGTCAATGAAAAGCTCATTGGAGCAGTTAGAAGTTTATACAAGGAAACTAAAAATTGTGTAATCAGTAATAACATGAGATCTGACATCTTCACCACAAAAAAGGGAGTACGACAAGGAGGAGGGCTGAGCCCCCTACTCTTCATAACCTATATGGACGAAATAATTAGAGAAGCTGGGATGAAAACGAAACCCATGTATATCGGACATCACAACCTTGAACCAGTCAATATTACCGAATGTGCATTTGCTGATGATATAGCACTTATCGCAAGAACAGAAAAAGATCTCCAAGACAACCTTACCAACTGGAATGAGACTCTCTTAAAATATGGTATGAAAATGAACAAAAGCAAAACTAAGGTAATGGCAATCTCAAGGGAAAAACAAGAATTACATATCCAACTAGAAGGAGTAGAAATAGAACAAGTAACAGATTTTCAGTACCTAGGAGTAACATTTGAAGAAACGGGAAAGCAACACACAGAAATAAATAACAGAATAGAAAAATCAATTAAAGTATACTACGCAATGAGTAAGGGATTTATCAATAAGAAAGAGATAAGAAAGCAAACAAAGATGAAAGTATACAGAGCTATTTACAGACCAATCCTAACATACGGGTGCGAATCATGGGTAGTAACACAAGCAGACAGGAGCAGGTTACAGGCGAGCGAAATGAAATATTTAAGAAGGGTAAAAGGAATCACGAGAAGAGACAGAATTAGGAACGACCAAATAAGGAACGAACTGAAAATTCAGCCAGTAGCAGAGTTTATAGAACAGCGACAGCTAGGATGGTGGGGCCATCTACACAGGATGAATGACAAAAGGCCAGTTAAAAGAGTATGGGAAACGAAAACAGGACTGAAAAAGAGAAGAGGTAGACCAAGGGAGACCTGGGACGACGTAATAAGAAAAATCCTAATGAAAAAAGGAAAGACAACGTCAGAAGCCAAGAAGATAGCCGTAAACAGAAAGGACTGGACAAAATTTGTGAAAAGTGTAATGCGATAGATTGTGACTATGTACTGTTTTATTCACACCCCTACACTCTTTATAAGGGTATTTTTGGGGGACTTGATTATATATATATATATATATATATATATATATCATTTATTAAATAAGAATAGCTTCTACGTATACAGGGTGAGTTAAGATAGCGGCACCCCCCTGTTAGTTCATTTAATATTGATATTAGAAAAATAATTTGTTAACAAAAGATTTTCAGAATTATATGTTCTATATTACTGTACATTTATTTTATTTCATGGCCTACTGAGGTTTGAGCAGTGACATTCAACTTTTTATTTTAAATGACACCCTGTATATTTTTTACATTTTTTCGGAAGAACTATCTTTTCTCTATACGGTGCTATAAAAATATTGTGGTGTTAGATGGGAAAATTACACCGTTAAACACAATTAAAGTTGAAAAATTTCCAAATTTAGCAACTTTATCTAGTAGCCATCAAACAAAACAATGAAAAAATTAGTTGTCACATTTTTTGTGTTTTGACGTTTCCATAACTCAAAACCGAAATAATAAGTGCATTTACAATGGCTAACCACGTTCATTTTTCAACAAACGACTTGGTAGATATGATTCTAGTAATCGGTGAATCCAATTGTGTCATTAAGAGGGCTAAACGTTTGTATCTAGAAACATTTCCTGATAGAAGGCAACCAAGTAGAGAAGTTTTTCGAAAAACTTAAAGAAGATTTTGCAACACTGGATCCGTTCAATATCAGAAACGTCAGCAAAATAAATTAGTAATTAATGAAGACGTTGAAATAGATGTCTTAGCTGCAATAAACGTCAATCCACATATCAGTACGAGAAATTTGTCATCAGAAACAGGTATTAGCCAAACCGCAATTGTTCGTATTATCAAAAAACACAAATTTCATCCTTACCATTTGTGTCTGACGCAACAACTCACAGATGACGATTATGTGAGTCGGACAAATTTTTGCATTTGGTTAATGAACAAATTCAGAACAGAGATGCACTTTTTACGAAAAATCTTTTGAATGACAAAGCCACATTCAAAAATACCGGTTCAGTGAATCGACACAATCTACACTATTATGCAACCGAAAACCCTCATTGGATGAGAAATGTTGATAACCAGCATATCTGGTCGTTGAACGTTTGGGCAGGAATAATCGACGATCGTGTGATAGAGCCACATTTTTTTGATGGGGCTTTAATAGGTCAGACCTATTTTAATTTCCTTGAAGAAATCCTTCCTGAGTTAATAGAGGATGTGCCTTTAAATATACGGCAGGGAAGTTATTATCAGCACGTCGTGCGCTACCCCACTACAGCAGAATGGTTCGAAATGGCAAAGTGGATTGGCAGAGGCGGCCCTGTAGCTTGGCCCCCAAGGTCTCCTGATTTAACGCCACTAGATTTTTTTCTGTGGGGTCACGTAAAAAAAATTGTGTACAGTACAGCACCTACTACTCCTGACGACATGAAAATAAGAATTAGAAATGCGTTTTCCACTATTACTGCTGAAATGTTAAACAGTGTTAGACACAATCATATTATGCGTTTACAAGCTTGTATTGACCAGAATGGGGGTAATTTTGAACATTTAGCAAATTAGAATAGATTTTAGGTGTTTTCATTTTGGTTATGTTTTTCTATACTTTCTTTTGTATTCATAGAATAAATTGTTTATTAATAAAAACTTGCTGCTTTCGATACATTATTATTTTACCACCTTAACGGTGGTATTTTTGTCATTTGACTCCATAACAAAAAATGTTACAACAAATTTTTTACTGTTACTGCCACGAAACAAGGTTACTAGATGAAGTTACTAAATTTGGACATTTTTCAACTTTAATCGTGTTTAACGGTGTAATTTTCCCATCTAACAACACAATATTTTTATAGCACCGTATAGAGAAAAGATAGTTCTTCCGAAAAAATGTAAAAAATATACAGTATGTTATTTAAAATAAAAAAGTTGAATATCACTGCTCAAACCTCAGTAGGCCATGAAATAAAATAAATGTACAATAATATATAGCATATAATTTTGAACATCTTTTGTTTACAAATTATTTTTCTAATATCAATATTAAATGAACTAACAGGGGCGTGCTGCTATCTTAACTCACCCTGTATAGTACAATAAGGTTTACAATTTTATTCTTATTTAAAAGGTGAGGTATCGGATAGTCCGTTTTTCAGCCTTGCCCCTGCTACTGTTATTAGCCCCATTTTAAGCAAATCATAAGCCTAACCTGTCAGGACGCGCGCCCTAAATTGTAGCGTATAGACGCGCTTTGGGTAAAATTTACCATGTACTGAAATTGCTGTGTAAAGAAATTAACATGCAGTAGTAAAAAATATTAATGGGTCATTTAGAGAAAAAATAATATTATATATATTGAAACACCTTTTTATTTCTTAAAAATCACATGACTTCATCTATTTCTGAATCGTCACTTGACGGTACATGATCTATGTCTGACATTTCATCTACAATCTTTTCCAAATCGGCTTCTGTCAGAGGTCGTTTAGATACCCATTTTGAAGTAAAAGGGCGTAATTCCATTATTATTCTTTTTATTCGCTTTTCACCACTATTAAAATTATATCTAACTTCACCAAACCAACTAAAAATACTGTTACGTAAGGACGCGGGTGTAGGTAAAATTTACCCCATAACATATTATCCCGTTACAGTTAGATTGTAACTGATGACAAAAGCATAAATACGATGCATTTGTACTTGGAAGAGTCCACTGGAGAGGTACCTAGGGGCGGAAGCATGTGCAAAAAAGATTTTAGATTTTATTTAGTTTTTTTCAGCGCTGGGGTATTTCTTACCGACGTGCGCGTCCTGACGGGTTAAATATTGCTAGGTTATGAAATTAAATTGCCCTGTTGTACAATTTGAATTGCTTAATATATAAATATAAGCGTCTGTTATTTTATTGAATTAAGCAATATGCTGAGCCTCATAGTAACTGATTTAAGTAATTGGATTTCATACAAAGTCGTTTCATATTTTTGAATTTGAATAAAAGTCGCCCATTTTTAATATAACTGGATTGTGACAGAAAAGTATCTAAATTAATTTGTACAATGAATTAAATACCGGGTGACTATAAATGACAGTGATTTTTTTTCTTAGGCTGGCAGTGTTTATGTTGGTAGCACTGTAAGTCTATGTCAAATTAGAGGTTAGCAGGTTACGTTTTGCGTTAGTTTTGACACAAAATGACGCAAAACCTAACCGGCTAATCTCAAATTTGACATAGACTTACAGTGCAACCAACATAAACAGTGGCAACCTAAGAAAAAAAATCACAATCATTTATAGCAAGGCGGTCTATATTGTTCCAGACCATGACACTGGGCCTATAAAGTGACCTATGGAATGGTCTACCACAATCTGGCAACATGGCTTCACCAACCTTTAACAAAAAATTACTAGTTTTGGTCACTAAATGAATGTCCGTGCATTGTCCCTGTTATTCTTATACATGCCAGTTAAATAAAAAGACTTTAAAATTGTTGCTATTCACACCGTAGTACGTCACTTCACCGTAATATTCTATTTAAAAACAATTCCTAATGAGTAGGTACCTAATTACCCATTGCAAGTAAATCACTACTAATTTGGACTATCTAAAACAGTCATTTCTTCAAAATAAATTGCCTGGAAGCTAGTGGTATTGCAGTCGGAACAAGTCTCTTCATCTTATTAGCCTTTATATCTGTTTTTTTAAAGTGCTTTTCACAAACAATCTTTCTAATCTGTCAGTGCTCCCAATTCAAAACTTGTTACCATTTTTGTACCACTGATTCATTCGATGGAAGTTTGAGCACGTTAATATATGGAGTAACTGATGCAGCGTAGTTAATTTCACTTGCAGCTTGGTACATAACACTTCAAAGGTATTTTTGCTACTGATGTAAAATGTCCTGTCAAAATAGTTTATTAATGTCAAATATATATGAAAACTTTGAAAACTTAAGTGTTCTGGAACGGCCTAACAGAAAATTTGGCATCAGAGCCAGTGTCATAGCCTGCAACAACATAGACCGCCTTGATTATAATCATTAAGAATAATCAAGACTATTCAATTCACCTGTCATCTGTCAAAAAGTGACCAATGAAAATCCAGAATTCTGACGTTTCTTGACCAATCAAAAAAATATAAGTGGATATATCTTCCTAGAAGGTATTCAAGTGACTATTTTTAACAAATGCGATTTTTATTAGAAAAGGTCAATATTAGTGTTCTGTTACTATAGAAATTGCGTAGTTTGTTGCTAGATTTACTGAAAACTAATTTGAAAAAGTAGTTTGGTTCATTAAATAGTCCCTCGAATACCATTCTTAGTCAAAGTTAAGTAGATTATTTTTGCGGTGGTATCACCACTCATGTCCATTGCGCTTGGGATTAGGACTCGTGCTATCGCACTCGTCCTAATCGTACCAAAGCGCAATGGACATTCGTGACACCACCCCAAAAATAGTCGACATAACTTTGACTACTCATGGTATTATAAGTGACTATTTTTAGTTAGTAAAAACTAGTAAAACCGGATATTGTTTTTGTTTACGTAAACAATGACGGTTGTGTCGAATAAGTGTTCAAGTGTTGTACAGTCAGTGATTTTGAAAATCACTATGTACAGCAGACCCATTCTAGCTTTGCAGTCAAGGTAAGCAATGGAAGGCGCTGTGATCATAATTGATTCCACCATGAAGTGAAATAAATATCATATACCTATATAAAGTTTGGTTATGTTGTAACTGTCAAAAAATCAGTAGCGGTGATTACAGGTATTAGTAAAATTTGTCTTCACACTGCAATGTGCATTATGTGTATGTTTTGGATTACTTTATACCGTAGCTTGGCAATTTTATATATCGTATTTCTTATATACAAATAACGTCAACAATTTTCTATCAATATCGATTGTTCCAATTATGTCAAAAATGTTTGAAAAAATTATACAGAAACGCTTGATGGAATTTATAAACCTAACATAATAAATAGAGTCAGTTTGGTTTCATGGAAAATCAACAACTACTGCAGTACTGGAAATTGTACAATTGGTAGTGGACGCCTTCAATAATAAACAATTGGCTGGAGAAACCCTGCTGGATTTACGTAAGGCCTTTGATAGAGTGGACCACCATAATCTTGTAGAAAAATTGAAATATTATGGCATTAGAGGTACAACACAATTACTCATAAAAGACTACTGGTCCGATAGGAAACAACAAATATTAATAAATGACCAAGTATCTACAATTTCATCAGTAGTAAAGGGTGTTCCACAAGGTTCTATCCTGGGGCTTTTACTATTTGTACTTTACATCAATGACTTACCTGTAAATTGTAAAGCTGATAGAATGGTGTTATTTGCGGATGATACGACGCTAATTAATACATCAGAGTGTATGAACGATCTTAAACTATTTCGAGAATAGTCAATTAATTATGCAAAGTTGTGGTTCATAGCCAACAACATGACAATGAACCCAGACAAAACGCCAGAAATCACTTTCACTATGAATAATCGAATGACATCCAAAAATACTGTTACATGTTTAGTTTTTTTCATCGACGAAAGACTGGTTTGGCATAATCACATCGAACACATTGCCAATTAACTATTTGCACTTTTCAGATAAGAACACTGCTGGAAGTAGCATCTACAGATACAGTTAAAATGTTCTATTTTTTAAACTTCCAAAGTGTTTTAAATTATGGTGTACTACTGTGGGGCAAAAGTGCGAGCTTTAAAAGAGTGTTCGTAATTCAAAAAAGAGTTATTAGACTACTAGCTCGTACACATTACATGGATCATTGTAAACCACTTTTTAAGCAACTCAAAATATTAACGGTGACTTGTCTGTTCATCTATGAATGTTTAAAGTATGTAAAAGAAAATTTAATTAAATTTAGTTCTGCGTCAAGCAGATAAAATAGTGGTACCATTGAATCGCAGTACCCGGACACAAAAACAATCAGCTTTTTTCGTAGCTTTTAAGATGTTCAATGGGTTGTCCGCAAACACTAGAAATTTACCTGCGAAATGCTTCAAAGCAGTTAAAGAACTATCTCGTAGAACAAGCTTTTTATGATGTGTCCGAGCTTTTTGAAAATGTAATCTGTAAATTTACTAAAAATGTTTTATAGACTGTGATTATTTACCTAAACTAGTGATTTTTGTAGATATAATAATTGTACATGTAATTGTTTTACTTTTGTAATTCTGTGTAAGACTCACTCAAACAAATTTGTATCTAGGAAGAACCCTTCTCATTGCTGTTACCATATAGGAGCCTGTAGTCAAATTGATTTGACCAGACCACCGTAACGGTGATCTTTCTCATGCCCTCTGTCCTTCTACCTTGTTCGACTACCATGAGTTTCTCCAAATTCTCGTCTCCCCTACGAGCTATGTGACCACAATACTGAAGGATCCTTTTTGAGTATACAGTGAATAAATAAATAAATATAAAATAAATAAAGTCTTTATTCCACCATTTAACTGCAATTAAAAATTAACACTAAAAAACATAAATCAATAGGTATCGTAGAGCAGTGGAATCAAGAGGGTCAGTTCAGTACAATACTGCTTTTCAACTGGACCTTAATGGTGAACGTTACAGGGAGACGATTCAGAATTTTTTGTTGCTTGAACTCGATAACCGAAACATAAATGTTCGCAATGCCTGATTTCAACAAGATGGTGCGACAAGTCATACTGCAGCAGAACCAAGGCAACTTTTGCTTGATAATTTCCAAGACAGGCTAATTTTGCGATTTGAAAACATTTCCTGGCCTGCTAATAGTCCCGATTTGTCAACTCCTGATTTCTTTCTTTGGGGCTATTTGAAAAGCAAAGTTTACCAAAATTGTCCTCATATTATAAATGAACAATATTCGTCATGCAATTAACGGTATTAGGCAAGATATACTAGAAAAAGTTATGCAAGATTTTGTTCGACGTATTAATGAATGTTCTGAAGAAGAAGGTGGACATCTCCGGCACTCGATATTTAAATAAATAAACACCCAAGTTTTGTGCACATACTCATGTTTTCGTTTTTTTTTTGTTATTACACTGTATAAAGAAAAAAATTGTAAATAAAATGTTTAATATGTTTCTGTCGGTCCCTGTATAAATAAGGTGGGTTTTTTCAAAGATGATTCTATGATGTAACGATGCTGTGCGAAGTAAACGCTTGTCTTTCGTATTAAGCCACTTAGATTCAGATAATTTGTGTGATATATGGTAAATGGTCATATTACGCATAATACCGTAGATAAATCTTAAGCATGAATTTTGCAGACGTTGTATTCTACTGGAAGTATCAGAATCTAGGCTATGAATAGTTATTTGTTTCATTAGTACAAAAAATGCATGATTTCGGGATAAGCATGTCGTCCAGCGAGTTTTACCCATCCCGAAAACACATTGTTGTGCGAATGAAACATACAATTTTTTCTCCAACTATTCATAAATTCAGTAATATGACTTATTATTTAAAATCAAACATTGTAGACAACATTGTAGAACATCCATGGCGCAAATAAACAGTCAATATACGGGGACAACGACGGCGATTGCCAAATATTGACAAAGCGTCCATTTTTGTATTCGTGCAAATATGAATCGAAAAGAATACAGTTGCCAAGGTAATTGGTGAACATCTTTAAATGACTTTTTCTGTTGATCGTATTTTAAGTCATCTTTTTAATATCTAAATCCTAGAATAAAAACAGCAGCTTAAAACACGTTTCCCGGAACAACGTGTTTTAAAAATTTAAAAACACGAAACAAATATAGCAACAATAATGGTTTATTAAATGCGTTTTGGTATCTGGAAGTGTTAGATTTATTTGTTTAAGGTAAGCAATTACATTCCCAAACTGCTCAATCGGCAGGTTTTCTAATATTGAACCTTGAGGCACTCCTTGAAGTATGTGCTGGGACTTAGAAATTTTATTATCGATTTTTACACATTGATATTGTTTATTAAAATAACTTCGAAGTAATGTTATTGCATTAGGTGCAAATCCAAGATAGTGAAATATAGAATACAGCAGTTCACGGTTAATACAGTTAAATGCTTTGCTGTAATCTAAAAGTGTAAGAATAGTGACTTTACCGTTATCGATTGCCTGTAATATGTCTTCAGTTATATTGAATGGCGGTGGTACAACTATGAGATGAACGAAAACCTTATTGATTTTCAGGAAATAAATTAAAAGTGTTGAAGTCTCATCTGATCACTCATAATCTTTTCCAGAACTTTTGAGAATGTTAGAAGGACAATAATAGGTTGTAACACTGCCCCTCCTTTACCTACCTACACTTACTAAATTATTACTTTACTTTGCTCTTGCTAGCTGATTCAGTCGGTATGCTTATGAGACTCTTTTTTATATTCTCAGTGCAGCTAAGGGAGAAGCTAATGTTATTTGAGGCCAACAAATATTGTTTAAGGCCAGCTCGTGGACACCTGAAATGTTGTACTCACCAATGCAAATATGAATGACCACAAGAAGCTAAACAGTTTACAATATAATCTGCAAACCAATACACACACAAGAAAATACATAGAAGTACCTGCAAAATACAGCGCTAACACGCTACATATATGAAAATGGTTCAAACAGATACGTAGAAGTCCATTAATCGGCGCAAAGTTAAATAGCGTGCACTAGTAGACTCAACGCGACGCTGTCCTTTCTTGAACAGGCTTGTAACCGGTACCGGCCTTCGAAGATAATGAGTGCACGCTGGGATGACGTAACTGCGACGCTCGATCAGCAGGTACTTCCCCGTGCTAACAATCACAAGGGTAATGGCTCCAGCTGGTGCAATAATATTTTGCTGGTGCGGTGATTATGGCTATTAACTAACCTGGCTTTTGAGGGCTTCCGTGTTATAGCTGTATACTAAGGCAGGTGCTTTTCCTATGATGTTGCAACGATAGCTGTCTTCTGATAAGGCTGCAACTGCGGCAGGATTTGGCTGCTTTTGGGTGCTGGCGTCTCTTTTAGAGGCACGATTAGCCGACGGCGAATAATGCCGGCTACCACACAATATATGATGCGCTGTTTAGGGCTGTTATTAGCCCACTTCGTGTTGCTGACAATTCGCGAGTTCGATCAGCGAACTCGCGATGACCCGCACTTCTGGGTGCGAATCTCTTGATCCGCGCTATTCAACCACTTGGGCGCGAATGCCCTTCTTGCAGGCCTCCGGCCTGCGGCGTTGATTCTCATACTGACTGGTTATTCCCGCGCTAAAACTGCATTGTTGGCGTATGGTTTCACGCACTAGTAGCACACCGCACTTATAGTCATTGACTGAGCATACATTAAATATCACTTTATAGTACTAAACTACGTGCATAAATACAAGAGCTCTTACTGCCAGGCTTCATTGCTAATTATTATATAATGAAAAGATATAATTTGAATAAATACAGGTGGCAGGAATTGACCCGTTTCAAGGTCTAAAATCGGAGTAATTTTGTGGATCACTAGACCTTGGCAAAGGTGAAACCAAACTATCTTCCAACAGTCTGGAAAAACTATATCTGTAAGGCACGCATTAACAATGTGTGTTAAATATTTACTAATTAAGAGATACCATAAATCTATCATTCTTAAATTTATACCATCTGAATCAGTGGCATTTGTTTTGATTTGTTTCACTAATTTAGTAACGGTTTCTTCCGTTACGGTTTCAAATTTAAATTCATCAGCTACATTTATGTGTCTATTTTTTAAATAATAATTATTAACTTCTGAATCAACTGAAAGTTTTTGTATGTTGTTAATAAAATAATTATTTACTTAATCCGGCTGAGGTAGATTATCAGGTATTTTATAATTTAAGAAACTCTAAAGATTTAAAGTTTTTATGTCCTACCAGTACATTAATTGAAATTAATGACTCTATTTTAAGGTATCTTAGATACAAAATAACGCTCCAATTATTTTCAGTTGTAATATAACAAGTGGAATGATTATTATCGATGATTTTTTTCCGAGTTAAAACCGGAACCTAAATTTAACGAGTGCGTAGTGCGAGTTAAAAATCATCGATCATTAATTATTACACGAGTTATATTTGGAAAGAGAATATATTGAATGAAATGCAAAATATCAAATATGTATTCTTTTCTTAGGTTGGCACTGTTAATGTTGGCTACCCTGCTATCAATTTTAAGTCTATGTCAAATTCGAGGTTAGCAGGTTAGGTTTTGTGTCAGTTTGTGTCAAAACTGACGGAAAACCTATGCTGCTAACATCAAATTTGACATAGACTTAAAATTGACAGCAGGGTAACCAACATTAGCAGTGCCAACTTAAAAAAAATCACAACCATTTATGATCACCCGTAAAAACAATTACGAAAATAAATTACTACCGCTGTTATAATGTGTAACTAGGCATTTGCATGCACCTCATTGGTTGGAATAGCTTCACGTGATACATGAATTATATTCTCTTCATAAGAACACTAGGGGCCGGTTGCAGAAAGCAATGTTAAGTCTGGTGTTAGCTAACATCACGTCAAAGTGAACAAAAGCGAATCAAATCTCAAATGCTTATGGTAACTAATACATTAGTAAACAAAATTTGATGCGATTTTGTTCACTTTGACGCGATGTTAGCTAACACCAGACTTAACATTGCTTTCTGCAACCGGCCCTAGGGTTATTATGAAAAATTAACAGTATTTGTTTCCATGGATACAACTTTATTATGCACCACTGTCACAATGAAAATTAATTACAGCTCAGCTAATGTCACAAATCTAACTTAGATCAGCTAACTAGATCAATCTTAAATACCATAGCATAGTAATTATATGAATTGAATATGAATATGAATTAGGTAAGAAAATTGGTAGGACATAAAACCTTGAAGGCACCACAGGCATTATGAGCTAAGAGCCCGCGATTGTTGTACACACCTCGGGCCAAAGCCCTCGGTTAGTACACTTAACAATCTTGGGCTCTTATTTTACTCATAATGCCCTCGGTACCTTAATAACTATAAGAGATTGCTAAATTTGTTTTGAATTTTGACTTTTAGTTTTGTGCAAGTACATAGTAGACTTTTTTTTATTTATTATACTTTGGCTCGTTAAGTTCCGGAGTCATTTACATTTATAGTATTCCCAATTATTTACATTTTTAGATTTTTTAAAATTTTATTGTAGCTTTATCTCTCATCTTCATTATTAATTTAATATTATCTGTCAGCCAAGGCGCTGGCTTTTTAGTAAATTTTATTGTTCTCCAGGGTGTATGTTTCTCAAAAGTATTAACTAATTAGTATTTGATATAAATAGCTTTTCATTGACGTCATTTACGTAGTATATTTGTTGTAATGGGAGTAACTGGAAATCATTATGAAAAGAATATTTATCAAAACATTTGAAGGTTCGAATGGTTTTCACTACTGGAGGTTGTTTGGGTACACTTACATTAATGGCACAGTAAATTATATCGTTAAAATTTGGAAATCAAACATTTGCAGGAAAACTAAACACCGACTCTTCCGCAGTAATATAAAAAGCACACTAAACTCTATGGTGCAGAGACGTGAAAAGAAAATAAAAACATACAAAAAGCTACAGTCATTCATAAATAAATGCCTTAGAATTATATGTGGAATTTTTTGGCCAGAAGTAATCAGCAACGAAGATTTATGGAAGATGACGAAGGAAGAAAAAATAGAAGTGACAATAAAGAAACACAAATGGAGATGGATTGGCCACACTAACAGGGAATATAACAAGACAAGCTTTGGAATATAACATGATAGGGAAAAGAAAGAGAGGTAGACCAAATAATACATGGAAAAGAACAATCATCGAAGAATTAAAACAAACTGGCGAAAGTTGGAATGAAGAAAAAAAATCTGGTGTGATACACTCACACAACTTCCTTTTACAGTGATCTTATAATTAGTCAAAAATTTCATTTTTAATTTTTAACCATTTGTTAAAAATTTTCAAAAATTACAAATTCTACAAAAACGGTACAAAATCGAGTGTTAGTTGAAGAGACAAATTTTCTCTAGAATTTTAAGGTGAATTCAAAAATGTAATAATATACCGGGTGTTTTATTTAAAATAGGAGTTAATAAAAAAAATAGAAAAAAAAACAAAAGAAACCCACTTTAGAAGTATTCAACTGGAAAATCACCTATCTCACATCAATACACATTAAAAATGTAAGAAAAATGTAAAATTTAAAAAAAATCGTTAGAGCCGTTTTTGAAAAAATCGAAAAAAACTGAAAAATCACAAGAGTAAACACCTACTTCCGGTTATGCGATTTTCTTCAAAAGCTTGCTGTCTCATCTACATAGTACACAAAACTTATATATGAAGTTTCAACGCCATACCTCTTTTCGTTTTTGAGATATTCTGTTCACAGACACACAGACAGACACACAGACAGACCAATGAAAAAAAATATGTTTTTTTGGGATCAGGGGACTCTAAAACGTGAAGATCTGTTGAAAACTCAATTTAGAATTTTTGGGGTGAATCCAATACTTCCTTTATAGTAGTAAAAGGAAGTAAAAATAGCAAAAGATAGAAAACAATAGAAGATATTAATAAACCGAATTACAATAAATGCACAGACCCAAGATAGTGCTTGAGACTAGCATCCTCACCACATACTTATCTATATGCCAGTAAAACACCCTATGGGCGCTCTTTGCTCCAACTGTGCAGCTACATGATATATAATAATGAAATTATATCGTGATCAGATTCAGAATTCGGTTGAACACCGGAATGTTTTATTAAAGATGGATTACTCGAGATTATAACCAATAAGAGACTGTGAATCTTGTGTAACTCTAGTAGGAGTTGTGATATAATGATACAAATTAAGACAACTCAAAAATTCACAAAAACACCTAGTGCTTGGATGGATAGACACAGTCCAACATATCAATATTTACATCACCCAAACAAGAAAAACTATCAGATAGAGATGCACATAATGTAAACGAGAGCTCCAAATTGTCAATAAAGTCCTTATAACTATTAGTAGACGGAGGTCTATATAATATACGAAATACCATTAAATTAGATTTGATCTTCACAGAAAACCATAACTGTTCAATCTCATCATTTGTTTCAATTATTTTATAATTTAAATCATTTCGTATGTAAGCAGTAACATCATCATCATGAGTAACTATCTTTACGAATTAAATTATAATTGGTATGTAAACGGTCTTGTTGTCTATGTAAGAGCTAAGATATGTTTCGGCTAGTAATAAAATATCGTAATCAGTACCTACGTAACCAGTGACCAAATACCTATTCAAGTGCGCTACTGCTAAATTGCCGGAGTTATTATAATTGCTCGCACAGTTTGGTTCCACAGATGCAAACATAAATAAATAATAACCAAAAATATTATTTATACTAGTGAGTATGCGGGTATGTAATTGACATAGGAGTTATCAGTATACGCGTCCACTCCACACAATCAGGTTGAGAGAGAATTTATTTCACTATAGGTATTAATTTTTCTAGTGAAATTGTTAACCTCGGCAAAGATCACCAGATCATTTGTCACCACAGCATTATTCCGATCTTGTTTACAGATGATTTCACAAGTTTATTTCTTTTCCATGTTAGGTCTTCCCAAATAATTATTTGAGCTTGCTATAAACCTCTTTTTTACACTTCTTTGTACGAGTTTCACTATAATTGGCCGGTGCATTCCTTCTTCACCTTTCAAACAGTGAGCTATATCGATTGCACTAGCAGATAATTCAACATTAAGTTTCTCCTTACAGAGTTTGGTTACTACTTCTTTGGTATTCTAACGCTGTTCCTTTGTGTATACTGCTCGTAACCATCTAGCACATCATCAAATTCTGCTACTGTTTTTGCAAGTTTATGTTCCAGTTGCACAACTTTCTCTTCGAGATGCTTGATTGTCGTCTCCATATGATTTTTATAGATTTATTAATTATGTCCTTCAGTTTCTCCATAAAATCGCCACTTTCCATTAGCTTGCCTACTATCTTTTGGGGTAGGTCGTCATTATTATCTTCACCGGCAATAACACCACGGACTCTTCTTCGGCTTATATTGGGTATAACAACGGTAAAATTTCACAATAAAAATACAAATATCTGCAGCTACATGCGCACAGCCCTTCTGCTATGAAGTTGCATATACAGGGTGTCCCACGAGGTAAGATACAAAATTTCAGAACGTGTTCCTTAGGTAAATTCGAGTCGAAAATGTCTATATGAACATGGTCCGCAAATGCTTCTTTATTGAGATATGACATTTTTTAAATTTTAGTATTGTTACACCAAAATCTCTCTTATTTCAAAAAAATATGAAAATAATAATTGTTCAGAATATCCATCTTTACACAGCAAGCACAGTCTACCCCTTTTATAAATGTGCGATGGAGCCACATGTTCTCGCCAGCCAGTAGGCCGTACTACATCTTGTTATTTATTGTTACAGTTTGATTGAACTCCGCATTTCATCAGACGGTTAATTTCAAATCTACTGTCATGTTTGTTTTTACAAATGAAGAATACTCAGACATGCTGTTAGTCTATGGATACTGCGACTGCAGGGGTAGGAAATCAGTGACGGAATACCGCCGCCGGTATCCGAATCGAAGAATACCTGATAGTAGAGTATTTGGGAGAGTTTTCGAACATCTTAGAGCAATAGGATCGTTTACAAACGCTACAGTAACACGTCTATCAGCAGCTGACCATGATTTAATACTGGATAGTGTTGAAAGGTCACCGTCAACTAGTGTCCGCAGAATAGCAGTTCGCACTGGTGCTAGCTGAATGACTATATAGAAAACGATGCATAATTTTGGTTTGTACCCATTCAGTTTGCAACCTGTCCAATCTTTGCTGCCCGCTGATCCGGATCCTCGTATGCAGTTCTGTAATTGGATCAACGCACATTGTAATCTTGTTAATAAAATTTTGTTCACCGATGAGTGTACATTTACTCGAGACGGTGTTAATAATTTGAGAAATTCCCATTCTTGGCAGCTTGAAAATCCCCATGCAACTATCGAACGGAATTTCCAACACCGTTTTTCGGTTACTGTTTGGTGCGGTTTGTTAGGGGACCAATTAGCTGGCCCTTTTGTGTTTGACGCTCGTTTGACATCTCTGATTTATCTTTAATTTTTACGAGAAGAACTGCCAGTGTTGTTGGAGGATATCCCGCCTCAAATAAAACAATAGATGTGGGTACAACATGACGGTGCTCTGCCGCACTATGGTAGAAATGTGGTTGAGTATTTAAATACCACTTTTCCTGGACGTTGGATTGGATGGGGTGGCCCAATTAAAATCTCCGAGATTACTACTTGTGGGGACACATGAAGACTGTGGTGTAAGTGGAGAAATCACGTACTAGGGATAAACTGCTTCATAAAATTATTGAAGTTGCTGCTGACATTAGAAACAACCGCCGTGTTATCCAGAAAGTCGTCAATCACATTTATAAACGGGAGAGACTGTGCTTGCGGTGTGAAGGTGGTCATTTTGAACAATTATTGTAATAATATTTTTTTGTTAATAAAAGAGATTTTCCTCTAGTAACTACTACTAAAATTTTAAAAATGTTTTATCTAGATAAGGAAGCATTTGCAGACCATGTTCAGATAGACATTTTCAACTCGAATTTACCTGAGGAACACGCCCTGAAATTTTGTACCTTACCTCGCGGGACACCCTGTACAATAATCTGTGTTTTATACGTGTTTGAGAATCTGAGGCCTGAACAAGATATTACAAAACACTGTTGTATGACCCAAACTTGGATATCATCATCCAACCCTTAGCGTCCACTGCTGAACATAGGTCTCCCTCATTGATTTCCAGTTTGTTCGATTTTGTGCAGCCTGAATCCAGTTACTAGTAACTCTTTTGATGTCGTCGGTCCATCGGGTAGGTGGTCTCCCTCTGCTGCGCTTATCTGACCTGGGACGCCATTCGAGTATTCTCTTTGTCCACCTGTTGTTCTCCATCCGGGCTATGTGACCTGCCCAGTTCCACTTGAGTTGACATATTCGCTCAATGATATCACTTACTCCTGTTCTTTGTCTTAGGTCTTCATTCCTAACATGGTCTTTTAGAAACAAGACCATGTTAGGAATGGATATACTAGAAACAAATTCAAGACAAGGAAGAAAACAAGTGTAGACCCAAGAACCCTATATACTTAGACAAACTTGAATATGATCTCAAGAATATGGAAAACCAAAAGCAACCGGACTAGGTGATTAAACGCCAAATTTTTAAATGCAGAAAACTCTTCTAAAACCACAACTCTCACATTTAATCAACATGTGTTGGAGTGAATGCGAAATAGCTGCAGAATGGTTGAAGATAAAAGTAATCTTCCTATTTAACAATGGAAACTGAGCATTCTGCAAAAATTACAGAGGCACCAGTCTGACAGACGCTGCTTACAAAATCTACTCCTGCATAATAAATACCAGACTGAAGATCACAGAGGCTTTAACATCTGAACAACAAGCGGGTTTATAATTGGACGATCGTGCACATATTAGAAATGAGGACATTTGAAATGAACTCAGCATCCCCCCGCTAACAACAACAATACAGAAATATAGACATCAATACTGCAAACGCCTTAATAGGATGGACGAAGGAGGAATTCCATGACAAGCATATAGCTACAAATCAGGAAGAAGAGATGAGGAATGCCCTCGAAGACGATGTGCGCTGGAACAGACAGTTATGCCTAATCCATGACATGACATCGACGACGACATACTTTTTGTTGTTTATATATAATTGTTACATTGTTATTACAGCAGTATATGGACAATAATAGTTATTAATTAATATTAAAAGATGGATAGGTTACTTAGAAGTGCTGGAACCGTCACATTATCCACTTCTTTTATGTGCTTCCTTTTCATTAGCGATATGATCGTTATCACACCAACAGCAAGTAGGAATAGTATTATACCACACAGTAAACATTTTATTAAAGTAGAAATCCTGTAACAGCAATATATAGTGCTCAATTTTATTTTGTTTACATTTCAGGTGTTATTTTACCTTGCACAAACAATACACATTGAATTTCATGAGTTTTTCTTCTAAATTCCTGGTCTTGATTTTAGTTACATAATTAAATAATTAAGATGCTCTTTACAGGTCTCTGGTCGTCCTCAGAATGCACCCTATCGGGTATCAAGAATACAACTATAACAATTACAACTGCTAGTGACAGCAGTAAAGTTACTATACAGATTTTTATTCTTGTCTCTGTAAGTCTCATCTACAATATTTAAGTCACCATGAAAATATGTAGGAGAGAAATATTAGGCTAGTTAAAATATAAGTAAATACAAAAATCAAATGATTTGACATAAGCTGTAACTGACTTGAAGCAATTGACAACGAGAACAAAGCATTTTTGATTTTTGGGTAGAGGGTGAAATAAGTTCACCTGCACTTAGGTTTCAAGGTGGATTCATTGTGCTATGTGTGTAGTCTTGTTACTCTACTTCTAGAGAGTTTTCAGAAGAGAGCAATGTTAATTTTATCCCAACTTTGAATGGTCACCCGGCTCAGTACCAATCCAGTGGACTGCGGAAAAATGGGCATAACATAAGCAACTACATTCATAGTAGTTTTACATGAACAAATGTAAAGGATGTCCTGATATTCAATATACATTGTAATATAAATATACTATAGATATTAAATTATTTCCAGTAAAATAAATAGGTACTATATAATGTTTGAGGCTTTCGCCGTTACTTGAATTGTCAATATTAGAATTAAATTTCGGCTTAGACCTCGTCATCTCTGTTGATAAACGCCCAGCATTTGTTGGCTTAATATAGACTCCCATATAGAACTTCTGAAATATGGAGGCCCAGAAATACATACATAAACTCTTCTCTTTCAACTTTTCTATCCACTAGTTCTTCTTGACTGAACTCTTGATTTTTTCCAAACTCCCGCTTATTAGAGTATTCAAGGGCCAAGGTGTTTTCACTCCGCACTATTTCTACCTGTCGAAACGGTTCCAGTGGTGGAAGAAGTAACTGAAATGGAACCCAACAGCATATCGAAGCGAAAAAGAGTAAATATTGCAGCGGGTTGCCTTGTTGGTACATTAAAGGCTAAGGAAAGAACACCCTAAAAATAAATTACCTAGTCCTCGTGGTAGGGCGTTGTAGCAATGGGCCAACACCCCAGTCTAGATAACAAAAAATGTTAAAAATCCTAATCAAAAACAGCCGAACGAAGCAATTAGGAAACAACTACACAAGCAAAAAAGAACATTGATCATGAGCACATCGAATATCTGAGGTATAGACACAAAACAAATGGAAGTCATAAAAGAAATAAAAAGAAAAAATTTAGTAGTAGTCTTGACGGTGACAAAAAAATAGGATGAGGCAGCGAAATATTACAAGACACATGCACTTCTATAATGGAGTCGATAAAGATCAAAGAACTGGTGTTTCAATATTAATTAACAAACGACTAATTTCCATCGTGAAGAGTTAGGAACACATAGATGAACCAATCATAAAGATGGATATTAATTATAACTATTATAAGAGATATGAGTTGTTACACTGGGGTTTATTCGCCGCCCAACTACGAAAATAACAATATTATGTCTTATTTCTACAGAAAATTAACTGAAGTGATAGATGGGGTAAGCCATAGAAAATAAATTATGATTTTGGGAAACTTGAATGCTGGAAATGGAAAACAAAAAAATGAGAAAGTAGTTGAATACTATGGCAAAAACAGAGTCAATGACAACGGCATGAAATTAATTGAGACGTGCCGGCACACATCTTTCAAAATATTGAACGGCTTCTATCCACATAAAAAAAATCATATTTATATTTGGACACAACCCATCCGGCAATTGAAATCGATAGTTGATTACGTTATAGATAGACAAGATTCTAAAATCAAAGTGGAAGACGTATGAGTATATCGAGGAGCAGAGTGCAGAACCAATTATCTTTTATTAAGCACAAAGATTTGGTTTCCATATAGAGTAAGAGCATCTTGGTAACAAAGATATGGAAAACAAATTTTAAAACAAACTCCCACATTTAATGTGGAAAGTCTAAACAATGAATCAACTCGATTATTTTACAAATTACTGTTAAGTGCAGAGATAGCAGAATTCCGTACTATTTCCTACTGGATATACACAATAACACAATAAAGCAAGGAACACAAGTTGTGCACAAAGCTCTTCGAGAACGAACTCAGAGAAATGTGTCGACAAGTTAAGCAGCAGGTAATAACAGCAAAAACACCAGCTGGCAGAAGAAATGAGAGGAAATAGTTAGGTAGATATATGGGATCAACCAGATCGAGAGAAGCGTGGAGAATAATACGGAATATGAGAACAGACAGAATTGCAGATGATAAATTTACAAAATTGGGTGCCACATTATGAAGAATCGCTGAGAGAAGATATACCTCAATTTATAAAAAGTGAAAACAGAATATTGCGATGATTTAAATGAGTCGGAAGAAGAAGAAGAAATAATGCAAGAAGAGTTTAAAATGCCTTACAATGTATGAAGAATGGTCGCGCAGAAGGACCAGCAGGAGTACCAGTATAATTAATAAAAAGTGGACCACAGATTTTGTTTGAAGTAGAGTAGAGTGGACCGACCTGAATCCACCCCCCACCACTTGGCCTTGAGTTCAAGACCAAGACCACGTTCAAGTTCAAGGCCACGTTCAAGGTCAAGCACACGTTTAAGGTCAAGCACACGTTTAAGGTCAAGCCCTCAAATGAAAGAGGATAACATTTCCTACATTTTATGCACTAGAGGTTTTTTCTCCCATCAATGGTTCAGCCGCGAGAGCGCCGTGAAGTTAGGTGTTAAAAGCAAAAAAAAGGGAATTATCCCAGTTTATTTCAAAGTAACTCGAAAACTATCCATTTTTCGTAAATCAAAAACGGTATGAAATTAATCTTCATAAATGAAATGTTGACAAACCTGATATTAGCGTACAGCGACCCAAAAAACCTATAGGAACCAAATATCAAAACTCCAAAACTTTCCTTTAATTCTACCATTTGATTGGACTATAATTTCGCAGCGCTCTCGCGGCTGAACGATTGATCGGAGAAAAGAACCTGATGTACATAAAATGTAGGAAATTTTATCCTCTTATTTCATATAGGTTCAACGTTTACGAAATTGGATAGTTTTCGAGTAATTTTAGAAAAACTAAAAAATATCTCGTTTTCTACACCGTTTTTGCTTAAAAAACATGTTTCCAGTCAAAATCTTTGTTGAAAAACCTGATATTCGTGTACAGCGACCCAAAAAACATAAGTATATGAACCAAATATCAAAACTTCACCAAAACTTTCCCCTATTTTCTAACGTTTGACTGAACTATAACTTCGCGGCGCTCTCGTAGCTGAACGATTGGTCGAAGAAAAAAAAACTCAAGTACATAAAATGTAGAAATTTTATCTTCTTTCATTTCATATAGGTTCAACATTTACGAAAAATGGATAGCCTTAGGGTAAATTTGGAAAAACTAAAAAAATCGGTTTTTGCTTAAAAAAACGTGTTTCCGGTCAAACTTTTTGTTGGCAAACCTGATATTCGTGTGCAACGACCCAAAAACGTATAGGAACTAAATATCAAAACTCCACCAAAACTTTCCCCTATTTTCTACCATTTGACTGGACTATAACTTCGCGGTGCTGCCGCGGCTGAAGGATAGGTCGGAGAAAAAACCTCAAGTATACATAAAATGTAGAAATTTTATCTTTTTTCAATTCATATAGGTTCAACATTTGCGAAAAATGGATAGCTTTAGGGTAAATTTGTAAAAACTAAAAAAATCGGTATTTTGCACCGTTTTTGCTTAAAAAAACGTGTTTCCGGTCAAACTTTTTGTTGTAAAACCTGATATTCGTGTGCAGCGACCCAAAAAACGTATAGGAACCAAATATCAAAACTCCACCAAAACTTTCCCCTATTCGCTCTTTTTGAACACCATTTCACTGGACTAGAAGTTTTTTATCAATTTGTGTCCGGAATCTGAAACTACATTAAAAAGTACACAGACGAAAATGACACTCTTAATTTTTTATTGTCGGAATAACAGTTCTCCAGAAAACTCAATTGAAACATTTTTCTGGTTGGGATTATTTTTTTGTTTGTTATTAGTTTATTACTTATTCGAGTTCGGTACAAACTTTTTGATCCTTCAGAGAGGAATGAGAAAAATGTTTGTATAAACATGAACCCGTAGAAGTTTGCTTGCTGAGGAAGAAAATGAAAACCACATATAGGGTAGAAACCCCGGTTTTGGCCATCACCCTGGTTTTGGCCACTTCCAACTTTAAATGCACAAACTAAACACGTCGTAAGCGATCCACGGCTAAGAGTTGTTTCCGCTCAATTTTAAACTTGTTCTAACACCACTTACAATGCTGCCAAACTAGTGTTGTAAAAATTAAAATTATGGTTGTAGCACGGAACAGAGCTATGTTCCGTGGTTCTAGTTTGCTAATGACCAGGTCTTGTTTGTGTCGTTTTCTTAACAAAACTGCTAAGAAACAGGGGTAAGTTAATTTGCGATAAGTTAATTTATAGGCATGATAAATGTTTTGGCTAATTACCATTGTGTTATCAAACATTCGAGAATGTAACCTATAAGAAAATTGGCGGGATAATTTCAAGTTCAGATCATTAAAATGAAATGGGAATTACTAATATTCTCATTCTTCGAAAACCTAGTTGTGGCCGCTTACATGGCCAAAACGAAACCAAATTGTTTTAGTAGTGGCCAGTTTAATTCATATATGGGGCTAGGTACTTACTTTAGCGTTTATAGATTTTTCCCGTTCAGTTGCAGTCGACAATGACAATAGACTTTCTATTTCCGGAATTCGATATTCGAGATTTATCAATTGTTCTTCATGAAAATAATGAAATGATAAGCAATATACCTAGAAGAAATGATACCGAAAAGCAAAGAAACTGAAAATAATGATTGGGTAAGCATAACAGAAGAAATGATACAAAAGGTATTGAAACTAAAAATAATTATGGGATTAGCAATATTGAAGAAATAATACCAAACAGCAATGGAACTGAAAATAATGATGAGGTAGCAATACAGACGAAATGATGCCAAAGAGCATTAAAGCTGAAAATAATGATGGGGTGAATAATATAGAAAAAATGATACAAAAAAATGCAACTAACTGTGATAACGCGGTAGTAAATAAATTAGGGCATATTACTAATCGTATTGTCACTCAAGCAAAATTTGCAATAAGAGATGAGGTACCTAATACAGATTAAAAGTGGTGGATAATCGAAACCAAAACTAAATGAAAAAACACAGTAAACCAAGAAATAGAGAAACAAACTTTTGGAAACCAAGAAAGTAAAAAGCAGGTTCTTCAAAACAAATCAACAATTAATATTTTGAAAATTAAAATATGCCATAACTGAAAAAAAACAGGAAAAACAAGAATTGTTAGATAACAAAGAAGAAAGAAAGAGAGAAAGAGAAAAGAAAAGGCAGAAAAGTTTAGAAAGCAAACCACCACAAAAAAGAAAGCAAAATAAGCGACAAAAACGGGCAAGGAAAAAGAACGAACTGAAGAGAAAAGAGACTGCGCAGATGTAGATTTTAGCGAAGAAGAAGAAAAAATTAACATTTAAAAAAACAGAACATATCCGATAAAGACTTACAGCCTGGTGTTTATGTAGCTGTAAAATATAAAGACCGATTTTACCCAGGAAAACTCGTACAAAAAGCAAAGGAAAGTTCTTGGTGTCTGCTATCACTAAAAGTGGAATGCGAGATTGGAAGTGGTCGGACGAGCTTCTGTATAACATGAAAGACATTAGGGAAGCTATTAGAATTCCAAGAGAAAAAAATACACGGGGTGCATTTATGGTCCCTGAAATGGAAAAATACCAAGAAGTAAAATTATTTTGAGTTAGTCTGCTTAACTGCTTTCTTATTATTCGACCATAGCTAGGATAATATTTTGATTTTATACTATTATAGTTTTATTTATAGAAATGCTAGGTAGGTAAGTACCTATCTATATATTATTTTGTTTCTTCATGTAGGTACCTATTTTGACGAAAAATAAATGTATTTTTACGGATTGTCTGCCTTTTCATACGATATCTAGCAACATGGCCAAAACTAAATCCATTGCTGGCCACTAATGGGGTAAATGTGGCCAAAACTAGCGAAATTGTTATAAAATGATGTTACAATTTTTGTAGAAAAATTCAATCATTCTATCCTTTTTTTCAAGTATGCTCTATTAAAGTAGAGACTTCAAAGAAGACAGTGAACACAACACACAGCTGTGAAGTTAAATTATAGTATATATTATATATTTATTTATTTATTTCGCACTCAGCCAACAGCCGTTAGGCCAATTATAGGCGTCGCTGTGCATTTATGGGGACTTCCAACCCCACTAACGACAGTCATGATGTTGTTATGACCGCCGGAACCAACTATTTCCGTGACAGCCGTACCACGAGGCGCCGAGAGATGCAGCCGTGGAACTCCCATCCAAGTTCTGACAGAGACAGCGTTGCTTAACTCTGCTGATCGAACGTGGACGCTTGTTCAAGTTACACCACCCAGCACCTATAATAATTTATGAAAGCGCAAACATTGAAAATCGCTTAAGATGGCCAAAACTGGGGTCTCTACCCTAATATGGTATTTATTTTACAACAGATGATCAAAATGTGCGCTTTCGGCTTCAATACACGCCTCACATTGACGGATAATTGACCTATGGTTTATTATTTCTGGATTTTGGCGAAGTTCTACTGCAGCGTGAATTCGCAGAAGTAACTCTTGCTGAGTTGGCAGTTCAGTACAATAATCCTTCTTTTTCATGTTACCTAGAGAAGAAAAATTCTAAGGGGGTGAAGGTCAGGGGAGCGTGGAGGTCACTCAAAATGTTCTCCTCGACCAATCCACAGCAACAGCAATGTGTACCTCCGAGATCCATCTTGTTGGAACCACATTTCTGCCCGCTTATTACGTAACTTTTCTTCCAACATAATAGGAAGCGTATTTTCGACGTATGAGCAAAGAGCATTATATGCTCTTTGGTATGAGTTTGCAGTTAGACAGCCTTTATTAAGATGCCATGACCAAAATTTGGTTAAATGCCGGTCCAAACATTTAAATGATGTAGGATGACTACAGTGAGGATTGTCTAGACTCCAATTATATTAGCAAATTATCAATTCAGTTCCTTGTAAACTCCATATACAGTGTGTCCGCGGATTGAGTTCACGTAATGTATAAATAATAAAAAATATTGGACTTAGAAGCTGATATTCTATGATTCGCTCCTGCTTGTTTTCAAACTAAGATTTTAAATAATGGCCAAGAGTAAACTAGGCACCTTTATTAGATAAGATAGCAAAAAACAGTATTAAGGAAGGTTGTTTATAATTAATAGTAATGGCAGACTCTCAATCTTCAGACAAATCGGCCTAATTTGATTTTTTCTAAATATTTTTTTGGTTTTTTATACCAACATGCCTTTTACCGTGGCTGTAGGAGGCACTCTAAGTGGTTTATGAACAAAGATGTTAAAAAAATAATGGGGTGCCTCCTACAGCTACGATAAAAGCTATGTTAGTATAAAAAATTAAAAAAAATATAAAAAATCAAAGTAGGCCGATTTGTCTGAAAATTAAGTCTAACATCACTCTTAATTCTAAACAACTTTTCTTAATACTTTTATTTTGCTATCCCTTCTAACAAAGGTAGTTTACTCTTGGCTATTTTTTTAAAAATCGATTAGAAATTAATTTGATTGATTTTTTCAAAATCTTGGTTTGAGAACAAGCAGGAGCGAATCATAGAATATCAGCTTCTAAGTCCATTATTTTTATTATTTACACCTTATGTGAACTCAATCCTCGGACACACTGTATATTTAAAAAAAAATGGTTGTCTCTACAGAACCCAAATACCTATTTGCAACTCGAATATGTAATAAAAAGAACTTAATTGCAACCAGAAAAATGTTTAAATCTAGTTTTCTGTAAAACCGTTAATTCTACAATAAAAACTAAAAAGTACCTATGGTTTTTTATTAAAATTTTATAACGTTCTACATTCATATTCCGGACTCAAATTGGCAAAAAATCTTAAAGATAGGTATGAAATATAAGTGACCTGACACCACACATTTGGGACGCCTCCGGTTTAAATCATTTCGGTTGGATACTTTTCGATTGTAGCACTTTCTAGCACTATATTGTATACTAAATTTGATTGAGTTACTTTATAGTAAATGGGTTCTTGCGGTAATGATTAAAAACGATATTTTCATCGTTCCTTCAGGGAGCTGTAGCTCCCTTAGAAACTATTTCCGGGCTCATGTTTATATTAACTTTTTTCTTATTTTAGTAGGTTCTATGCGCTCCCAGCATTTGGCTGTCGACAACTGAATCACCCTGTACGAGTAACATTCTTATTACATTCAACCGCTTTGAGAGTTTTGAAGTAATGGGAATTTATTAGAATGTATATTTATGCAATGGGAAATATAGCACTTAGGTAAATGATGTCAGTGACGGACAATCGGACACAGACATACGTCTTTCGCACTGACTAGTGTTAACTGCTAAATCGAAATCGGACTACCATGAATATGTGTGACGTTGCTATAGTCAATGCATGTTAAATGAGTGGATGCATGTTAAATGTATCTTAACATTCGAGGACGCGAGTGGATGCATGTTAAATGAGTGGATGCATGTTAAATGTATCTTAACATTTGAGGACGCGATCATGTTAAACACTGTTTAACATTTCAATGAACAATAAATATTTAAAAAAAAAATTGTCTCTACAGAACCAAATACCTATTTGCAACTCGAATATGTAATAAAAAGAACTTAATCGCAACCAGAAAAATGTTTAAATCTAGTTTTCTGTAAAACCGTTAATTCTACAATAAAAACTAAAGAGTACCTACAGTTTTTTATTAAAATTTTATAACGTTCTACATTCATATTCTGGACTCAAATTGGCAGAAAATCTTAAAGATAGGTATGAAATATAAGTGATCTGACACCACACATTTGGGACGCCTCCGGTTTAAATAATTTCGGTTGGATACTTTTCGATTGTAGCACTTTCTATCAGTTTGAGCACTTCGACGTTAAACTTCCCGTTAACGATAAGTCACGTGACTAGTAACGATAAACTTTTACGGGAGGGTATATAATTTTAAAGAGTTTGAGCACAACAACAACAAACGGTATTTGAACATAACCTTACAATCTGGCAAAATATTGAAAGGTTGTAGTAGGTATACTTCCTCAGTTTGTTAATTATTGGTAAGTAAATAAAAGGAGCAATAATTACCTAAATAACATAACCATTACAAGAAATTAGGCATCGTAACGCAACCTCACAAACCAATTTACCAATTTAGCGTTTACGGTAAGCCTCTACGCTATTCGAAGGGAAATAAGGTGTTCCGATAAGTGTTTAGCGTTACGGTATTTTCTGCGCCTGCGCAGTTGCCTTAAAATAGCGTTAGCGTATAACGTATAAGGTGCTCAAACTCTCGAATGATTAAAAACGATATTTTCATCGTTCCTTCATGGAGCTGTAGCACCCTTAGGAACCATTTCCGGGCTCATATTATAAATATTATAATAACTTTTTTTCTTATTTTTGTACCTAGGTTCTAATGCGCTCCCAGCATTTGGCTGTCGACAACTGAATCACCCTGTATATGTAACATTCTTATTAAATTCAACCGCTTTGAGTTTTGAAGTAATGGGAATTTATTAGAATGCATATTTATGCAATGGGAAATATAGCACTAGGTAAATGATGTCAGTGACGGACAATCGGCCACGGACATGCGTCTTTCGCACTGACTAGTGCTAACTGGCGTCGCACTTTTGCCAGTGAATGGGTATTTTGGGCTTATTTCAAAAGCACCCTTAAACCTCTTTCTTCGTACATAATTTGTACGCAATTTAAGAAATAATGGCGGATTTTATTGAATCCGAAGCAGAAGAAAGCGGGGTAAGAAGTAGTTTACAGTTGCGTAATGTCGATGTTAACTGTCCCATATTTACTAACAAGTTTATCGCGTAAACCTCCTCGAAAGCATTTTCCAACATTCAATTTTAAAATCCCACAGTGAAATATGATTTACGATTTTGAAGAAATACCACCACTGTGGTAACAATTAAAATTGCGATGTGTACCTAACCTCAATTTTAGGACGAAGACGAGTTGGAGCCTCATGAACGCAAGAAGGCGAAGCAAGCAAAAGCAGCCGTAGAGGACAGTTCAGACGAGGAAGAAGGTAATAATTATGACAGTTGATAGATCAACTTTGTAACAACTGGTTTTGTAGATGACGAAGACAAACTTCGTGAGGAATTGAAGGATTTGATAGATGATAATCCCATTGAAGAAAGTGATGGGGAAGATTCTGACGCATCAGGGGGGGAGAAACGTAAGAAATCAGATGATGAAGAATTAGATGATCGGTTAGAAGATGAAGATTATGATTTGCTCGAGGAAAATTTGGGTGTTAAAGTTGAGAGACGGGTATGTGTTTTACCGTGAGTGTTATTTTGTAATAGCGACGTCATATAATGTTTAGAAATTTAAACGATTACGAAGAATCGTTGACGAAGAAAGTGATGATGATGGGGCGGCAGACGAAGGCAAGGATCGTGATACAATCGCCATGGAAATCTTTTCCGACGATGTAAGTGTGTTTGAAATATGAATTGTGTAAGGTAGCTAATAATAATGTTTTTTAAAATCGTTCTTGTAGGATCGGGACGAACAGGTAATGAATTCTTGTTACTATTGACTGGTCTTGTAATTTTGTTAAGAACTTGATCAAATTTATTTTTAATTTAGGATGACGATCATCGTTCGGAGCGTAGCCAAAGGCCAGTTATCGAACCTGATCAGTTTGCGGACGAGGAAGATGACGGAGAGTATTCGGATGCAGATGACTTTATAGTAGATGATGATGGTAGGCCCATCGCTGACAAACGAAAGAAACGAAACCCATTTTCACTGATGCGTAAGTTGTAAATCTGTTATTTGGATTTGTTATTTTAATTTCGTTTGTAGTGCACTTCAAGAAGCTCAAGAAACATTTGGTGTGGATTTTGATTATGACGAGTTTTCAAAATATGAGCAAGATGACTATGAGGAGGAGGAGGAGGAAGACGATGACTATGTAGATGACGATGAAGATGGGGAAAGAAGGTATAGTTATGCTGTTTTGTTTCTTATTTCAGCAGAAATTATGTCAAAGTTAAAGTTGAGTAAATGAGTACAAAAATAAAAAATTATCATGGCAAAATATATTGTAAAATTGTAATAACATTTAAAAATCAAATTGATCATTTTTTAACGATTTCAGGCGCCGTCCGAAGAAGACAACTCGCAAAAAACCATCACGCAATCAATATTCGAAGTTTACGAACCTAGCGAGCTTAAACGTGGCTTTTTCACAGACTTGGATAATGAAATACGTAATACAGACATTCCGGAACGTATGCAGCTACGAGAAATTCCAGTCATTGGAGTGCCCGAGGATTCAAACGAACTTAATGAGGAGGCAGAGTGGATATATAAGCAGGCATTTTGTAAGCCAACTGTATCAATCCAAGATGCTCATTTGAGCTTAGAAGCGAGAGAAAGGCAACGCAAAGGCCCCCAAACTGTAGGAAAGATCCGGAAAGCATTGGATTTCATGAGAAACCAGCAGCTGGAAGTTCCGTTTATTGCATTTTACCGTAAGGAATATGTGCAACCTGAGCTGAATATAAACGATCTGTGGAAGGTCTACAAGTATGATGCAAAGGTATATCGATAGTTTCTGTCTTTTGTTCCCTTCATGGGTCTTTCGAATATCTCTAATATATTTAAATTGTAATTGTTGTGACAGTGGTGCCAGTTGAAGCAACGAAAGGAAAATCTAATATCCTTATTTGAGAAGATGCGGTCATACCAACTCGATGAACTAATGAAAGATCCAGATGCGCCCATTCCTGAACAGGTGCGTGTCATGAAGGATTCAGATATTGAACGGCTTAAAAATGTTCAGACGGCCGAAGAACTTCAAGATGTTCATAACCACTTCATTTTGTATTACGCCCATGACCTTCCAGCGATGCATGTTGCATGGCGAGCCAAGGAGAAGGAACGCAAGAGGCAGGAAAGACGGGCAGCACGGTATGTCATTACTGATAATATGAATTTATATTTATATTTACAATGAACATGAGGAATATGGTGCTGTGTTAGTTCTTTGTCGAAACGAAACATTTGCATGTTCTACAGAGTGATTTTTTTAAAACTGAATTGCAGCAGGCCCTGGATAGCCTGAATCAGTTGGCAGTACTGAAGTGCATTGTCAGTCATTTCAGTTTTTACATTTGTAGCAAACACTCGTTTATAACGAACATTTATAAATTCCCCTTCGAGTGTGATCTCTACTGTAGCATAAAAAATCACAATTTCACACGTTATTGAGCTGTTGTGCCTGAAGTGTGTGGTCAGTCTGTTACGCGTAATTATTTTAGCACACATTGTTTCAGTATAGTGAGTGATGTGGTTAGTCTTTGACAGTTCCATCACGTTTCTACTACCACAAAGGCGTTGGTATTCCATTTGTTGAGAACACTACACCGAATATTTTTTTATCGTAACATTAATATACCTATATTCAGTTTTGTAAATTTGGTATTTATTTTATTACAATCTAATAGGGAGAACATCGTGCTTTTTAATTGCGCTTTGTTTCTGTTATAGGCTTCAAAGGATGGCAGACAATGAAGATGGTGCAGATATACCAGAAGAAGAGGAGCCAGAGGAAGAAGATGAACCTGAACCTGAAACACTAAAATATGCTAACAGATCCGGGTCATACGCATTGTGTACAAAAGCTGGAATAGGTAATACATTTATGTTTATTTCTATTGTGTTAAAGGGAAAGAATTATATCTAAACTAAAACGGACCTTATTGACCCAAAGCTTTTCCCCAGTTTGTCTTGTCATCTGTTATACTTTCTTTTTGTGCGCCCTTTTCTTTACTTAATACCCTATCCTATTGCTTGTTTGGTAATACTGTTGGTTCCCAACGTATTACAAGGTTTTGAGAACCCAACAATATATTCTAAAGTTAGTAGATATAGGAACAGAAGCATTTTAAAAATAAGGTTGGTGACGTACTACATCTCCAGTCTCTCCTACAATAAAAAAGCGCGATTGGTAATGTGTAGGGATGTCGTACCCGGTCTAAAATCAAACCCGGGTACCCGAAAGCAGTACCCGGGTACCCGAAATATATAACAAAAATGTTAGTGTACATCTGAGCATCTGAAGTAACTACAAATTGCTTTCTTTTACGCCGCGAGTTTTAAATTGAACTAAATTGAAATAGTACCTACTCGCCAATTCAAACTGCAAGTCGTCCGTTATTCGTAAGTATTTTCACACTTACAAGTGTTACCAAATTCAAGTACGTGACTTTTTGTTCGTAGTACTATTGACGGGTTGAATATTTCCGTGAAGCGGATTTATTGACTTCCTTATATGAAACAAAAAACATTATGTGGTATGGAATCACCCCATCCCATGCTTGTTATTACTGCATGGTTATGTTTTTATAGCGCTTATTGCTATTATTTTGATCATCTTCTCCGAAAAAGGCTGACTTCTTGGAAATTACATAATTTACTAGTCGGGTACCCGGGTTCTGAAATTACACCCGGGTCGACTATTACCCGGGTCGACCCGGGTACCCGGGTACCCGCCGACATCCCTAGTAATGTGTATTAGTGATGGCAAAATCGAATGAATTTAACAATCAAGATATCCGAATGCGAGAGAATTTAACAATCGAATGAATCATTCGGAACAATCGGATACGAATGAATCATTCGGAAAACGAATGAATTATTTGAAAAACGAACGAATATCTCGGATTCCGTCGAAGGCTGTGCAGTAGGCGCGTACTACGTGTGCGCTGTGTGTAGCCGAATGCGGGCATTTAAAATACGAGAATTATTTGCGCCACCGAAATAATTTTCAGCTGCAATCTGTGTTTCTTTTCAGGTTTAAGCCGTTGAGCATCATAAAAATATAAATGCAGCAATTCAAGTCTCCTGTTACGCTGTTGCAGTTATTGTTAAACAACTCGATTAATAGTTTTGTCTTCAATTTTGTCATTTTAAACTGGCATTATTATTATTATCTTTATAGTAGCAACTATAAGTAACTGTTTATAATGTTTATATGCTAGCGAGTTGTTCTTAAATCGCTAGTGAATTAATAGTAGATTGTTCTACAAGTTAAGAAAAGTGAGAGTTTTCCACCGAATGTAAAAGTTTTACGTGAGCATGAAAGAATCACTTTTCCAATGTGTTGAACTTTGAACATGTAATTTTTGTGTAGTTGACAAAAATGTCTTTTTAAATCATTTTGGTCAAAGTATGGAAGTGCAATGTTTACTGTACTGTAAAATATAAATAACCATTATACATTATAGACCTAACTTGAAAACGAATGAATCTGTTATTAATTCATGTAGTTTAAATTTCAACTGCAGTATCCTATAGCAGCTACATCGCGTATTTGGTTACTTATTTCAATTTTTTGTTAAAATATTGTTTTAAATAAAACCCGCGATAATCCTTCGGCAAGCGGCACACCGGCAGCCGAGAGCGAGAGCCGACCATCGATCACTCGGACAAACTTGTATCCGAATGCAAGTAATCGCAGTTCAAACGAGAGAATCGGTTGAACGACCATCGGAGTTCCGACGTTCTGAGCATCTGATTGTTCCGAGTAATCCGAGAGATTTTTCATTCGAAATATTTTCAGCAACAATCGGAATATCTCGGAAAGCGGAAACAATCTAATAATTCGATTATTTTCATCCGGATTCGCCCATAACTAATGTGTATTGCTTACATCTGGTTAAATTTTCTATTATTAAATAAACACTTCCCTCGTCCTTTTCTTGTCTTGCACTGTAGCCCTCCTAAACAAATAATATTAATATACCGGGTGATCATAAATGTTTTTTCCATCAAGTTCCCTTTGAAGTATTTGTTGTATGAATAATATGTTGGTGACACTGTAAGTCTATGTCAAATTCGAGGTTAGCAGGTTAGGTTTTCCATCAGTCTGTGTCAAAACGGACGCAAAACTACATAGGGCCGTTATTTATAAGCATCATATCAATTGGCGAAGCATCGTGATAGTCCAGGTTCATTTAGTTGGTTCCACTGTTTCATCCCAGCTCATTTTGTTGTATCTCGGATATTTTTAATTAATTAATTTATTTATTTGGCTTGTACAGAATGATTTTTTAAAAACTCAATTGCAGCAGGCCCTGGATAGCCTGAATCAGTTGGCAATACTGAATTGTTGGTGACACTAGGTTTGTTCGTTTGATCACACTTTTTACACTTCTTTTACGTCACGAGTGCAGTCAGTTCAAGAAAGAGACAGCTACATTACACTTCATTTTTTGCATTTGAAACGAACAGTTTTGGTGTAGTTCTAGTGCAGCTGTTGTTGAAACGTAACCTCAAATATGGACGGTGATGCAAATTTCGCGTTAGTAATAGGTAAATTTTCACTTTTCAGTGTATTTTGTTTTGCATAATACTATACAAATAATAAAATTATAAGCGACAGAAGAAGATGAAGAAGCATTACTATCATCCGATGAAGAGAATACAGGAGAATTGGAAATGGAAGCCGTGATAGTAACATCTCTCCTGTTTAATACTGATGAACGTAGAACTCGAATCACTACTTTTTTCAACTAAAGGCTTTTTATCTCTGTACAGATTTAGTGTAAAAGCTTTGTCATTTCCTCAGTCCATGTTATATTTGAAGTAGTTGCGGTACTTGTATCTTCGTATATATCATAAAAAACACTTACAGCATGTGCCATCCTTCCAAAAACCTGATAATGTAAATTAATTTTATTAGTTTAAAAATAAATAAGATCAGGATGTTGCAGTTGCTACACTATTACAACTTACTACTTTCCCTCTGTTCCTTAACAGTATCCTTATGTTGCGTGTTTAGGTGGTTTACCACCACATCACGATTTTCATTTCGCTAATCGCACAATTCGCACTGGTAACACACAATGGCTGGGTTCATTTTCTAGGTTAATACCACCAACCCCACAAGTTCAGAGGTTAGGATTTTGTTATCTTATATTTTGCACTTTCTGCACCTCCTTCAAACCAGGTGTGAAAAGTGCGGTTTAGTGTACCTGCACTCGAACAAACGAACAGAAATAATTTCAAGTTAGTGCAGCACTATTTGACAAACGAACAGATTTAGTGCCGAAAGTGTCAAATATGTTGAACTAGTGCAACAAACCAACAAACCTACTGTAAGTCTATGTCAAATTCAATGTTAGCAGGTTAAGTTATGTTTGTTATTTGACACAGTCTGACGTAAAACCTAACCTGCTAACCTCGAATTTGACATAGACTGACAGTGCCACCAACAATACATTTCAGTATTGCCAACTGATTTAGGCTATCCAGGGCCTGCTGCAATTGAGTTTTTAAAAAATCACACTGCATATACATTACAGTGCGTACATAAGAGAGAGAAACCTTTACATTGAACTGTAGATGACATGTTTTTGTTGGCTTTAATCAATTTATAGATATTAACGATGCAAGTTTGATTATGAGCATCTTAACGAAACGAGTTTGATTGCCAGAACGAGGCGGTGAACCGAGTTGTGCGGCAATCAAACGAGTCTTGTTAAGTGCCATAAGCAAACGTATATTGTTCAATATTTTATCTTCATCGATAAATTCTGGTTCAAGGTATTCTTTGTTTTGTAAAAAAGAGTGTGGTAATATCATCTATAACTGCACTGAGTGCGGTAATAAAGCTCTTAACGATACTGAAATTAATTTTGCAAATAGTCTATAACAACAACACTAATAAAATAAAATAAGTTGAAATATATTTAAATATTTTTTTACCTTCATTCATCATCTATAGCCTCTTTTACCATTTGGTGTCGAGGACCATTCATTTATAGGTTTAATACTTACGTAAATAGGTACAATGACGGACAATAAATTTAGGTCGGCCTGTCGTTCGTTTGGCACTGTTTGTCTATGTCAAATTCAAGTTTAGCAGGTTAGGTTTTGCTTCAGTTTTGACGCAGACTGTATATTATATCTACAAAATTGATTTAAATATTCTTTTCAACTTATATTGTAAGAATTATTAATCTTTGAACAAACATTTTACAACTTTACAATCTAAAAATTTCAATCGACATTACATAAGCTAAGCTGACGAAACCTCAAATATATTATATAAGAAGATAATTAGCTGACTAATTTTTCTAAACTATATTGAATATATCATTATACATAACATTTTTACTTCAAGAAGCTGGTTTTAACTTTGTATTAACACGTTCATTTAGTTCGGATGTAATGGAGGCAATGATTTCACACATGCGATAGAAAGTTGGTTCAAATGACGCAACAGATGCTCGAACTGCTGGGCATGCTCTTCCTCAGATATTACGCTGTGGTATTATGAAGACTCAAAAATTGCACATTATAGTAACTTCACCAGTTCTGCAACATTTGCAACTACATCAAGCATAACTGAAAACGAAGATGTTGAATTACCTGCACATTTAACAGTTAAAATTCAAGATCGTACGGGCTTAAATTATACAAATTCCATTTTTGTAGGTATTATAAACGTTTATTTTAAAACCATTTATAACCTAAAAATATCTTTATTAAAGACAGCAACCAGAACCACATTTAGGTGCTCTATTTCACTTCAATTGTGACAAGAATACTGTATGATCGAAAACTTTTAACCTCTAGAGGACTGCATTTTTTAAAATTGAATTTGTGTTGGCAGTGATGACTAAAACTACTTAATAATATAACCTGCACAATATTGACAGATGTTTCCACGATGTTTAACGCCCAGCACTAGGTGGTACTGTGTATGGAAAATGCAGCAAATCATGTTGAATAGCTGTAGTTGTTTTTGTTACTAACATGTCACTTTATCTGCCTAAGCACACAAAATCGTAGCTCTCTTTTCTTTCTTTCTATGTTTGTTCGCTATCTCCTCCGAAGATACTGGACCGATTAAATTGTATGATGGCTTAAAATTTTTGCCAATTTTTAGACTTAGATTGTAGGCCTTTATTTTCAAAAAGAGCATGAAAAAATTTTAATATGATTAAATCCTTTAAGCAGCGGAACGGAGCATCTCTCGCCGTGGGTTATGGTGTGACAGCTGCTGTGGCCGTGTGTTATTAGCTCGGGTGATTCAGTATGTTCATATATCATTACAGTAGTGCTTTATTTAAACAACCGAGGTTGGCGCAGAGGTAGAGTGTTTGCATGTCACGCGGGTGGCCCGGGTTCTATTCCCGGCCGATGCATCTTTTTTTTTTAATTTACCTGAATACGTTTGTGGATAAAATACTATATGTTATTCGGAGTAAAAGTGACTTTATGTGGCTTAGCTGAATTATTTGCCTCACTAACGTTCGGCTAAATAAACTTCAGCGTCGCCACATAAAGTATCACTTTTACTCCTGATAACATAATCTACTATTATGAATTACGAGCAATCAACATTTAATTTTTTTCAGCTGGTCTTGCAAAGAGGTTCGGTCTTTCTCCAGAGAACTTTGCTGAAAACTTGCGAGACAATTATCAGCGCCATGAGGTTGAGCAGGAGCCTATTGAAGTGAAAGAAGTTGCAAATCAATATATTTGTCCGTAAGTTATTCAATTTTCATATTAAGAAATATACGGTTTGGTTGGGGTTTTATTGGAATTTTGTTTGACATCATAATTTTAAAGAGCTGCCAGACTTTGTTCTTCCTAATTCTTAGGCTTGTAGCAATATAATTTATTTTATTAGCATATGTTAGTACTAGGACAAGGCACTATCACAATGGAGAGAGACCATCTATTAATATACAATGGCGTAAAACCAGAAAAAAGGGCAGCAGAAGGAGTAGGCTGCATAATTAAAAAAGAATATGTAAGAAATCTAAATAATTGGGAATCTATATCTTCAAGGATATTAAAAGTAGAAATACAACTAGAATATCAAAACAAAATAACACTAATAATAATATATGGACCAAGTGAAGATGAAAAAGCAAATAAAAAAAGAAGAATTTTGGGAAACATCAGAATTAATAGAAAATATAAGCGGCAGAGTAATTTTATTGCGAGACTTTAATTGTCGAGTAGGAAAAAGAAACAAAAAAAGAAATTATAGAACGATGGAAGAAATACTTTCAGGAACTTTACAATACAAACGAAACAAATGACAACATATGAAGAAAGGACGGATAACATGCAAGAAAAAGAAGAAAATGATCTACAGATTGAAGAAGTAGAAACAGCAATAAAACACTTAAAAAGAGGAAAATCAGTAGGCCACAACAAAATAACAGCAGAAATGATAAAGAACTTAGGAATGAGAGGAACGGAAATACTACAGAAGATTTTTAATATAGTATGGAACGAAGGCAGAATACCAGAAGACTGGAAAATAGGAATAACAATATCAATATTTAAGAAGGGAGATATCAGACTGTTGAAATTATCGAGGTATAACATTATTAAGTGTGGTAACCAAAATATATGAAAGTATATTGGAAAAAAGACTTAGAGACAAGGTAGAAGAACAAATGAACGAGGCACAAAGCGGTAGCAGACTATATAAATACAATCAGCAAATATGGAAAAGTTGTTAGAAGATATAAACAAGAAATTGGATACGCTGGACAGTAGTTCGAAACGCATTGAGGGGAAATTAGATAAATGTAACAAATAACTAGAGAGAGTAGCGTGTGAAAATGAAAAATACGAGAAGAAAATAGAAAATTAAACAAATTAGTAATGGATCAAGATAACAGATTAGAATTGTTAGAGAAGGAAATACGTAAAAGAAAAATAGTTTTTCAAGGGACACAGGAAGAAGATGAAGAATCCAATCTGCAACTGAAAGATAAAATTAGAGTGAGAGAATTGAAGTTCAAATTAACATGGAAATAGATACGCGCGAGATAATAAGACTGGGAAAGTAGCAACAAAATAAAACGAGACCCGTTCCGATGGAATTAAACACGTCAAATCGAAAAAGCCAAATTATGAAAAATCCAAGGAAAATTAAGGACTTAAAAGGTTTAAAAGTTTGGATTACTGACGACTTTACGAAAAAGGTACGAGAACAAAGAAAACTTTTAGTAGAATATCAGAAACAGAAAATGGTATAGCAAAGAAAACGGTCACTTGGATACCTACTTCAAGTGGTTCAAAAAACGATTAATGAACAAGCCCAAAGCACACAAACCAGATGACGACTGCTACGAATCAAGGACAAATGATCATAGAAACTTAAATAAAAAAGAAATAAATACAAAATTTACCAAATTTTTCGGATGTTGGAATGTAAGAACCATTTATGCAGCTGGAAAAACAAATCAAATAATAAAGGAAATGGATAAATATAGAATGAACATAGTAGGATTAAGTGAAACAGGACGGACTGGAAATGCCGAAATGAGGTTAGAACAAGATAAATGGAAGATGATGCGAAACACGAATATGGTGTAGCACTGTTAATGAGCTTAGAAGCAAAAAGAGCACTAATAGAATGGGAAGGCATATCTGAGAGGATGATAACTGCGAGGTTCAGAGCAAAATTCATCAATATTATAATTATAAACATATACGCACCGACAAACACAGAAACTCAGGAAGTGAAGGACACATTTTATGAACAATTTCAAAAAACATTCGACTAGATCAGGAAAAAGTACAAAAAGGATATTATAATATTAATGGGGGATATGAATGCCAAAATAGGAAGAGATAATTCCGGTAGAGAACACATAATGGGCAATGGTGAAGCTAACGAGAATGGAAAACTATTCTTAGACTTTTGCACAACAAACAACTTAGTTATAGGAGCAAGTATCTTCCCTCAAAAAGAAATACACAAAATAACATGGACAAGTCCAGGAAGCAAAACAAAAAATCAAATTGATCATATCGCTATTGATAAGAGATATAAGAGCTCTTTAATGGATGTATGAGCAATGCAAGGTGCAGACGTCGGTTCAGACCATGCCCTTGTCAGGGCAATGTTCAAAGTCAAACAGGAGACAAATTATAGAAGACAGAAGTATAATACCCTGAGTCTTAAAGATGAGGAAACCCGACAAAAATTTGAGGCATCATTAAAAGTAAAACTAGAAGGTAGTGATAACATACAAGATATGAACATCGAACACCTATGGGGAACCTATAGAGACATTATGAAAGAAACAGCAGAACAAATTATAGGAACAAGAAAAAGACAGAAAAGTATGGATGACGAGGTATACACGGAAATTAATTGAAGAAAAGAACAAATTTAGACACAAAATATTAAGTGAACAATCACAAGTGAAGAAAGAAGAACTACAACAACTGTACAATGCTAAAGACAAACAAATAAAGAAGAGTGCAAGAAGAGATAGAAGGAAAGAACAAGAAAAATTATTAACACAAGCCGAGAAAGTAGCAGTAGTTAACGATATGAAAACATTGTATAATATAACACGAAAAATGGCAGGAAGAAAAGGAGTAGCGACGACGGCTGTATACTGAAAACAGATGAACAGATAATAAATAGATGGCTAGAGTATTTTAATGAAATCTATGCAAAACAGGAGGACGAAGAGGACAAGAATAATGAGGCAGGCCAAGAAGATTAGGAAGAGATAGAACCGGCACCAAAGTTAGATTTAAATATGAATGAAATTTCGAAAGAAGAAATCGAGTTGGCGATTAAGCAGCTGAAAAACGATAAGGCAGCAGTGTTAAATAGCATTCCAGGAGAGATGATGAAGGCAGGTGCTGAAAGCAGTATTCAAATATTGCACTGCTTGCTGAATAAAATATGGGAGGAAGAGAGAATACCATTAGAGTGGACTGAAGGATTGATCATAAAGTTGCCAAAAATAGGAGACAGGAAAGTGTGCGACAACTGGAGGGCAATTACGATATTGAACACCACAAGCAAAGTATTAACTAGAATAATACTAGATAGAATAAAAGTAGAGGGCGATGGTTTACTTAGAGTAAATCAAGCTGGATTTAGAGCTAGAAGATTCTGTATAGATCACATTGCTACATTAAGAATAATCCTGGATGAAGCAATGAATGGCAAAAGGAAGTTTAAGTAGGATTTGTGGATTTCAGAAAGGCTTTTGATAAAGTAGACAGAACTAAAATGTGGAAAATTCTCAGATTTTATGGTTTACCCGCGAAATTTGTCCGACTAATTAAACTGCTATGTGCGGATTGCAATGCATGGATTGAACACAATGGCAGCATATCAAGAAAGCTAATTATAGAAAATGGAGTTAAACAGGAGAGTGAGAAGAGCGAGGGAAATAGGAAGTGACTACTACCTGCTGGTGGCTGAAATGAAAAGATAAGAAGAAAATGAGAAGATCAACATTGAGGAACAAAAACCTAGAAGAGAAATAAACACAAAGACATTAAGAAGAAAGGAGTTACAAAACAGATTTAGGGATGAAGTCCAACAATTAAGCATAACAATGAGGGACAACCAAGAAATAGAAATAGAAAAAAATTGGGCAAACTTTAAAGAAATAATTCTCAAGGCAGCAGAGAAAGTGTGCGGAACAACCAGACGAAAAAATCAAAAACAAACCAGCTGGTAGAACAAAAATATTAAAAAAGAAGTGCATAAAAAGAAACTGCTTTGGAACAAATACCTAAAGAGCAACAAAACAGAAGATTATGAAAGATATAAAGAATAAAGAAAGATAACAAAATTACTAGTAGCTCAAGCAAAATCACTGGAATGGGAACGTTTTGGAATAGATACCGAGGCAAACTTTAGGGAAAACCAGAAATGATTCTGCAAAATAATTAAATGATTGAGGCAAGGCAGAAGGAACTCGCTACACTATATCAAGGACAAAGCGGGCGAGATAATCACCAACGGAAAACACATAATGGAAAGATGGAAAGAACACTTTCAGGAACTGCTGGGAGGTACACCAAAACAAACTGCACAAAAACCAAAGGAGCAAGACCAAAAATGGGAACCGATAGAGCGAGAGGAAGGATAACACCAAGAAGAAGAGATAACCTTGAAGGAAGTGGAAGAAGCAGTGCAAGGAATAAAAATGTACAAAGCAGCGGAGCACGACAAAATAAAACCCGAAATGTTGAAATACATGGGAGAGGCTGGGATGTACCACCTGCACAATATAATACAACAAACTTGGATGAAAAATAAATTCCCCAATGACTGGGAAGTGGCAATTATTCATCGGATATTTAAGAAGGGAGACAGTAGGAGATGCGAAAATTATAGAGGGATCTCGCTCCTCAGCGTGCCAGGAAAAATCTATGAAAGAATATTAGAGCAGAAAGTGAGAAAAATTATAGAGCCAAAGTTAAAAGAGTCTCAGAACGGATTCAGGAAAGGAAGAAGTCCGCAGGATGCAATATTCGGACTTAAGCAAATAATAGATAAAACCATAACATATGATAAAGAGCTCTATGTATGCTTTGTGAACTTGGTTAAAGCATTCGACACGGTACCAAGGGAACAAGTATGGGAAGCGCTAAAAAAGTATGGGGTGAGAGGCAGACTAATAGGAGCTATCAGGGGCTTGTACAAAAAGACAAGAAATTACGTAAGAGCCGGAAGTGAAAGTTCAACAATATTCATAACGCACGAAGGAGTGAGACAAGGAGGCATACTGTGCCCTCTTCTATTCATCACCCTGGTGGATGATATAACAAGAGAAATAGAAAGAAAAATAGAAGGATACCAGATAGGGTTTAAAAACATAGAAAGGGTACGAGTTTCAGAATTTATGTTTGAGGATGACATAGCCATATTAGCAAACTCAGAAAGAAAGCTACAGAGAGCAGCAGAGTGCTGGAATCGAGCAATTGCTGAAAGAAACATGAAAATAAATACAGAAAAAACAGTAGTGATGATGGTAGCAAGAAAACCGAGAAAAATTCGCATTACTATAAACAATGAAGAACTGAAGCAAGTGGAAGAATTTAAGTACCTGGGAACAACGATGTGTAGGGATGGAAATCAGGAACAAGATATCAACAACAGAATACAAACAGCAATGAAGGTATATTTCGCCATAAATAAAGCAATAATTGCCAAAAAAGAGATATCAAAAAAGGCAAAAATTAGAGTGTATAATATTTATCCCAACCCTAACATACAGCAGCAAGACATGGACACTGAATACGAGACTACAGATGCGACTACAAGCATGTGAGATGAAATTCCTAAGAAGGATTGAGGGAATAACAAAGAGAGACAAAATAAGAAACACAGAAGTTAGGAGAAGACTAAAAACCAAGCCATTGGAACAGAAAATTGAAGCAAATCAGTTGAGATGGCTCGGACACCTATTCAGAACAAACAGTGAGAACATACTAAAGACAGTATGGGAAGCCAAGCCGGAGGGAAGAAGACCTAGGGGAAGACCAATCACATCATGGAATAAAAGAATGGCGGAAATATTAAAAGACAGAGGAATAAACTGGAAAGAAGCAAAGGAACTAGCGGGCGATAGAAAGAAGTGGAAGAAATTCTGTGCAGGTGTTAGGAGTTAGTGGTGCAGAATATGTAAAAATAAGAGTGTAGAGTAAAAAGTGTTAAAATAAGTAGTGGACAGTTTAAAGTAAGTGAAACCTCGACACCGTATTACGGTATAAGAGGATGGGAGAAGAAGAAGAGAGTTAAACAAGGCTGCATATTATCACCTTTGCGGTTTCTTATAATTATCGACTGGGTAATGCGGCAAGTAATAGATAACAGGAATATATAAAGCCCAAAATTCATTTAATATGTTGCGAAAGGTATAGAGTTCAAATGAACTATCAAAAAACACCAAACTAAGAATCTTTAATGCAAATGTAATGAGCGTGCTGCTGTATGGATGCGAAACATGGGCATTAAGCGAAGCACAACTAAAAGATATACAAACCTTTATAAACAAATCTCTGCGAAGAATACTTAAGATATACTGGCCAGCTCGGATCACTAATGTTGAATTATGGGAAACTACGAAGCAAGACCCGGCCAAGAAAATAATAAAACGTAGAAGATGGAAATGAATTGGTCACACGTTAAGAAAACCGGTTGCAGATGTTACTAGACAAGCACTTGAATTTGCTATAAAGGGTAAAACCCACGGGTTTAATTTAAATGTAGTGTAGTGGAGTGTAAATAGCACGAGGCTGACGACCTTCTGCTACAATTACTGTCAATGAAACGTCACTGACGCCCTATGCTCCCTAGTGGAGCGCAAAGGACTGAAGAAGAATGGAGAAAAAAGAATTGAGCATGAAACGCACCTATTATATAAGACCATCTACAGTTCCATACTACTGAATGCTGGTGAATCCTGGGCAATAACGGACAAACAGATCCAAATTAACGGCCACTGAAATGAGATACCTTAGAAGAGTAGTGGGATAGACCAGAAGAGACAGGATCAGAAACAGAAGTATAAGAGAGCAAGTTAGTCGAGACCCTATAATACACGATCTTGAAAGAAAGTAACTACAATGGTACGGCCATATGGTCCGTATGGGGGAGACAGATACCCAAAAAAGATATTCGAAATGATAGAAGAGGGACAAAGATCAAGGGGAAGACCCCGAATAGGAGGAAAATATCACAAACATTGCTAGATGGAAGGGAAAGACCAGGCAGCAAGTAAAAACCTTAGCTAGGGACAGAACAGCGTACGGAAAATGCCTCAACACCCCAACATCGTAAGGTAACATTGGGAGAAGAGAAAGAAGAAGAAGAATAATTTAATACTTTCATACACCACTCGCAGTCACCCAATAGGATTTTGTTTTTTTATCTGATATATTTAAGAAAATTCGAGTAGATAACACATATTAAAACAAAAATTTTGTAGGAAATTCCCCGCTACAGATGATGTTCTCCAAGCAGCTAAATTTATGGTCGCATTGCAAATTGCTCGAGAGCCTTTGGTCAGAAAGTGTGTGCGTGAAGTTTTCTTTGAAAGGGCCAAAATTACCATTCGACCAACGAAGAAAGGTATCAAGGTGATCGATGAGAGCCATAACTGCTACAGGTAAATATGAAATGTTTGATACTTTTCTAAGCATATTCCCATTCTTGCATTGGTTTATAGCATGAAATATGTAAAAAATAAACCCGTCCGTGACTTGACGGGAGACCAGTTCCTCAAGCTTACCTTGGCCGAAGAAGAAAATCTGCTCATTATAACCATAAACGACACAATCGAAGGGAACACTAGCAGTTCATACATCGAAGAAGTCAAACAGTTATATATTAGAGTAAGTATCTCATTTTTTAAACGTATATATACTAAAAGACTGTCCTTAGGATGAGTTTAGCAAAAATGTGCAAGACTGGAATGCTGTCCGAACGGAGTGCGTTGAAAGAGCCCTCGTACGGTGTGTGTTACCTGATTTAAGGACCGAGTTGAAGAGGACACTCCTGGCAGAAGCCAAAGAGGCCATTTTGAAGGCTTGCTGTCGGAAATTGTACAACTGGATTAAGGTACTTGAAATTCATGCGGGGTTCTTGAGTCTTAAAATCGGTTTCAGATGGCCCCTTGTCAAGTGTCGTTCCCCGATGAAGAAGAAGATGAATGGGATACGTCCAAGGGCATGAGAGTTATGGCGATTGCTTATGTGCCGGATTACTCCCAATCAGCTTTTACGTGCATCGCTGCTCCTGACGGTGATATTACTGACTATTTGCGACTGCCACATCTTTTGAAGCGGAAGAATAGTTTTCGAGAAGACGAGAAGTTACTCAAGGTATCCTGTTGGTCTGCGTTGTTTGCGAAGGATTTACTTGTGGTTTTATAGGAAGCAGATTTGCTGGCTTTACGTAATTTCATACTCACGAAAAAGCCTCATATAGTGTGTATTGGGGGCGAATCTCGAGAAGCTTTGATGATAGCAGAGGATATAAAGGGAATTGTTGCGGATCTTGTTGAATCGGAGCAGTTTCCTACACTTAATGTTGAAATTATTGATAATGAGTTAGCTAAGGTAACTTTAAGGTGCTTTTTTAATCATTTGTTTTTGTCACTATTAATATTTTAGGTATACGCCAATTGCAACAAGGGAGTGAGTGATTTTAGAGAATATCCGGAATTACTGAGGCAAGCTGCTTCTCTAGCTAGAAAAATGCAAGACCCACTTATAGAATATTCTCAGCTTTGCACTGCCGATGATGAAATATTGAGCTTGCGGTATCATCCGTTACAGGTTAATATTTAGCTACCTTGAGTGTACTAAGCAGTAACTATTAATATTGTTTCCAGGAGCAAATTTCTAAAGAAGAGCTTCTGGAGAACCTCTATTTGGAATTTGTCAATCGAACCAATGAAGTAGGAGTAGACATTAACCGAGCCGTCCAGCATCCCCACACTTCCAACCTAGTACAGTTCATCTGCGGATTGGGGCCTCGAAAGGGCCAAGCACTGTTGCGAGTGCTCAAACAGACGAACCAGAGGCTTGAAAACAGAACACAACTGGTTACAGCTTGCCATATGGGTCCCAAAGTCTTCATTAACTGTTCTGGTTTTGTAAAAATCGACACGAACAGTTTAGGCGACAGGTAATGCTCAGAAAAGGAAGCGGAATGCGTTTTGTATACTACGTTTTGCAGCACGGAGGCTTACGTGGAAATTTTGGATGGCTCACGTGTTCACCCCGAAACATACGAATGGGCTCGAAAAATGGCAGTCGATGCCTTGGAGTATGACGATGACGAAGGTGCCAATCCAGCAGGAGCGCTAGAGGAAATTTTAGAAGCCCCTGAAAGACTGAAGGATTTGGACTTGGACGCCTTTGCGGAGGAGTTGGAGCGACAAGGTTTCGGTACGTACACGCTCTCTATTGCTGATTTTCTTTTTAATGGTGGCTTTATTTCAGGAAACAAGAGTATAACGCTGTATGACATTAGGGCAGAATTGAACAGTCGGTATAAGGATTTGAGAACGACTTTTAGCTCTGCTAATCCTGAGGAGCTGTTCGATACGTTGACCAAAGAAAGCCCAGAAACGTTTTATATTGGAAAAATGGTTACTGCAACTGTCGTAGGTGAGTTCGCGAACTTGTGAATAATATACAATTAAGCAAAAACGACTCTTAACGACATAAAAACGACACAATCAAGAACTTAACCAGATACGTAGTCCCAACCCCGTTACGATGGACAGTAACAAAAGATTGCTCCGGCTTTAGAACGCTCAGTGAGAGGGAGGGTTCTTGATGACCTTTGAATTAGGGCTGCGCTTTGGTAAGCGAGGTAAAAGATGTAATAAATGACGCGCAACCACTTTCGGACTAAATCGGGGTAAAATTGAGGTGGTGACTGCAACAGCTGAATTGAACCTACCTTTAACTGCATTCGCTTACAATCATCTGAATTCCTGTACATTGAAACAAAACACAAATATGCATGCAAACATCAATGAAAACATACGTACTTAACAATGAACTCTATTGATATACAACATGTAAAAGGTGATAATGAACGTTACAATAATTACTTATTACGGTTGAAAATATGCACAAAGGTTAGTTAGGTTAAAGACGCAATGTTTAAACTAAACATAAGTAACGCAAATGACAACAATAGACATGACTACATCCAAAACAGTAATAACTTTAAATTTGCCACAAAGGAACTACGTTACATGACCACAATTAGCGACAATTACTTAAATAGCTGTACAACAACGTTTACTTGAACTTACAACACAATAAAACTTGACGGTATTGTTCAACATCTCATGATTTAAATCAAACAATGGCACAATTTGCCAGGACAACACTTCGGAAATCACTTCACTGTAAAGCTATCGGCGTTGCACGTGCTATGAACTAACAAATACCTGATAGGAAGTCGGACGTTCTGGTTACGTTGTTCTCATCAAGCTGCAGGTCGCATCCCAAGCCATTGCCACGAAATGCGAACAGGAACTACTGGGAAACCACATGAAAAGGGCGGTAATCGAGCGAATGTGAGCGGCATTACATCCCCGTAACAGGTGCGAATAAAGCACCTTACAGTAAGCAGGTTTGGTATGATGACTCGGGACTTCATTACACTGGCAAGTTTAAGACATGGTTGAGACTTCCAAATAAGATCTGCTGGAACAGCGTGACAGAAGACGCTAGCTTCTCGGAACGGAAAACTCGGCTAAACGGCCACCAAATGACCACTACCACGCACTGGCTCGACGACAGCAACAATGTAGTTTCACAACAATTTTGACTTACACGGCACTCGGCTAATCGAAGCCAGCGTCACGAACACCAAAGCCCAAACACCCCTGAACGATCCGAATGCCGGCCGCGGAGTGACGCTTTTGCCTAAAATGCGGGAACGGAATGAGACCACGCAGGCGTGACTTAAATTTGTTCTTTGTTCCACTCCAGACCCTCACGGGAAAATTCCTGACTAAGCAAATGCCTGTGCCCTCGCGGGAAGTTTTGGCCTGTCTGAACGACAAAATTCTAAGAATGCGATAAGACAGACTGCAACACCTAGGCAGCGTGCAAGAACAAAGCGTAATTTATATCACGCCAAAGTTGATCCTAAACAACCTACAAAACGTTAGCATTTAAAATGAGCGGAAATAAGGATCGTATGGAGTAAAAGTTGGACTACACTACTGAACTATGAATTTGGCTTAAATGAATAGGGAAAATTGTTAAGCCATTTTGCAGTCTTCAGTCATTTAATTTAACATTTAAGCATTCAGAACAGCCTGTCTGTATTTCAAACCCGTTACCAGCATTTTAACTTTTCATCACATATCCTAGCAATTTTAAATTCGAACACCCTGTAGTTTAGCGCAGTTACCTCGATATGGGCCACCCTTTATATACTGACCTTTCCACGTGACTTTAGTTCTGCAACGCTGGTTTCAGGCGTGTTAAAAATTCCTGTTGGAGCAAGTGAGGGGCCTCGTCTTCCTTGTTACACCGACATTAGTTTGTTTTATCCGGTGAACGATGCCGCTTTCCCATTGACCGCCGAGGTGCTTGGTCACGCTTTTGTTCTTGGCAGGCATTATTTTGTTTTTTCTGCAGGCAGTTGATCCCAGGCCACGTAGTTGATATAACGTGCGGTTTGTCCGCTTCTCGCCCGATTGGGGTGTGGAGGCGTGGGTGTTCTTGCAGTCATTCGATTATTTTGTTTTTCCTACACGCAAGTCAGTGAGTGACCACTGAGTGAGGAGAGTGTCGTGGCCCCAAGGAGCGCGAGGTGTATTTGTGTATCATGGTAGCCGTTAGCTCTGTTCTTCTGTCGTAAGACCGTGTGTGTAGGCCGATCTTTTCTAACAGTGGAGCTAACCCGCAGAGCTTCCAAACTGTAGGCTCCAACGTTCCCACGTCCCGTAGGGGACCGCCATTCAGCCTTCTGGATTTTCCCGCAAGTGCAACCTTGACGCCCCCACTCACGTTCCCAAGTTGTTTGCCGTAGACGATGCCGTCTGCCGTCGCTGTGCCCAAGCCTGGCTAGCTCCCACAAACAGGTAGCATGTGAACATGTAATTTGTGCTTATTGTGACCGCTAAACTCATGCATTCATTAATAATTCACTAATTATCGCTAGTATGGCCTCCTTTCTGCATATTGTGACCGCCTAATTAATATAATCTGGCCGTATTTGTCAATAACTAACTATTTGTGTACGCAAGGCCTCCTTTTGTATTCTGTAGCCATCTAATTAACATAAACAGGCCGCATTCAGTCATAACTAATCACTTACTATATGTATGGCCTAACGTCACAGTACTGCCTCTGCTAATTAATGTGCTTAGGACACTACCGGTTTTCTTGTTAACTTTTTACAGGCCATGTAAACTGGCCGACCAAGGCCTGTTGTATACGGACGACTGAGGTTGTATTAGTGATAGCATGCCACTCCAGCTGGGGCCTTAGACCTAAAGTTAGCTTAGATTAAAGTTGTGTAAATCACCCCATCATTTATGTCAAACCAATAGACGAGTATTTGAACGAAGGCCTTGTCATTGCGGCGAATCTATGCATGCTCTTTCAGGTTAAGATTTGTGTACAGCAAAGTTTGAGCATCAGAGCGACACAGGTAAGTTTGACAGCGCCCGCTGCAGTGACGATGAGGATCGTGAGGCCGAGCTCTTCCTTTTTCTATACCCGAAATAGGTATTAAAGTATTTTTCCCAGAATTGTAACCCGAGCTTTACAGCTTCCCGAGTACTTCCCCGACGTAGTACCCTGTGTACTTTTCGGCCCGTCCAACCGTCCAGGTCCGGTTGCACGAGTTTACCCCGAGACAGGCCTGGTGGCGTCCTATTTACTTTTATCCTTAATTACCGCTCCTCTGGCCGCCGCCTTTAGGTAATCTCGTAAAGAACCCTCCCTTGCTCTACTGAATGCTTAGCTGGCATTATCTTGTTGCGGCGTGGGCAGCGGTTCAGGTGAACCTTCCGTATCGATTTTGTAGAATATTGCCCGCGCCGGCCGTTTGGTTGTTGTATGAGCCGGTGCGGTGTCGTGAAGACCGTTTAAGACCGTAACAAAATACAGGAACGTACTAATTTTCGAAGAATTGTCCTTATATGTATTTTAATGGTACAGACTGTACTCACAGTGGATGAATTATTTTTAAAATAAATAAGTCACTAAGAATGAATTTTTACAGGAATAACTCATAAAAAGCCTCAGGGAGAACAATTAGATCAAGCTAACCCTGTCAGAAACGACGAGACTGGACTGTGGCAGTGCCCATTTTGCCTAAAAAATGATTTTCCCGAACTGTCAGATGTCTGGAATCACTTTGATGCTGGTGCTTGTCCAGGTCAAGCTACCGGCGTGAGGCTGCGATTAGACAATGGGATTTCAGGTACAGCAACGTAGTTTGTCAATAGATAATTAGACAATCAAAATAATTTATTGTAGGCTATATACATATCAAAAACTTGAGCGATAAGCATGTAACTAATCCAGAGGAACGAGTGTCCATCGGCCAGCTCATACACTGCCGAATTATTAAAATAGATGTCGAGAGGTTTTCTGTGGACTGCACGTCCAAATCAAGCGATTTGTCAGATAAAAACCACGAATGGCGGTAGGAGCTTCAATATTTTACATTAATTATAAAAAAATTCTTATTGACTTATTTTGCCTAACAGACCCCCTAAAGATCCGTACTACGATCAGGAGTGTGAAGACAAGGACTTGCGGACCGAGCAAGAAATTAAAAAGAACAAGCAAAGGCAAACCTACATAAAACGGGTCATTGTTCATCCGGCATTCCAAAATATATCCTTCGCCGAAGCTGAAAAGTACATGGCTGACATGGATCAGGGTGAAGTTATCATCCGGCCGTCCAGCAAAGGCTCCGATCACTTGACAATAACATGGAAAGTCGCCGATAAAATTTACCAACATATTGATGTGAAGGAAGAGGGCAAAGCCAACGCTTTTTCGCTTGGAACCTCGTTATGGATTAACGGAGAAGAATTCGAAGACTTAGATGAAATCATTGCCCGACATGTGACGCCCATGGCAGCCCATGCTCGTGACTTGTTGTACTTCAAGTATTATAGAGATACGGAGGGGGGCCTCAAGGATAAAGCTGAAGAGTTGTTGAAGGAGGAAAAGAGGAAAAATTCATCCAAAATTCATTATTTTATTAGTGCTTGCAAGGTAACTATTTCCAGAGGTTGTGGTGGTATGTAGTTTACGTGCAATTCGTTTTAGAATTATCCGGGAAAGTTCCTTTTGTCATACCTGCCACGAAACAAATGCAGGCATGAGTTCTGCACTGTCACACCAGATGGTTTTAGGTTTCGACAGCAAGTATTTGACTCGGTTGGTAGTCTATTCAAGTGGTTCAAGGAACACTTCCGAGATCCCATACCTGGAGGTGCAACACCCGGTACCCCTCGGCCTGGTCACAATGCGTTTGGTGGTGCAACGCCTAGTATTAATAGTACGTGTTGCCTTTGAAATAGCTTATTAACCAGAAAAGTAGATAGTGTGCTAAAGTTGTACGTGTTACAGATATGAACTCGGAAGCTATCCAACGAGTAGCTCAGAACTTACCAAACCACATGATGCAGACTCTATCGGCAGTTGCCAACCAAACCCCACACTATCCGCACACACCTGGAGGGGCTTACGGTGCAAATACATTTGTGAATACTGTAAGTAAAGTTTTACTAGTATTGATTCGTCTCTGAATAAGTTATTATCAGCAAATAGTGATACTACAATTATTTTAAACTTAAAAGGTATATAAGGGGATTCCCGGAAAGTATAATGAATCAGAAAGTTTTGGAAGAGTAATATATTTTATTCGCAACCATATAGGTATGTAATAAGATCATTACTGACTTTTAAAAAGTTGGAAAATGAGCTATTCCCAACTTGTAACTTTCCAACCCGTCGGAAAAGTAATTGCCGTCGCAGAGGTTGGAAATGAATCCATTCCCGACCGCTGTGTAGGTAGGGACACTTGGAATCTCGTTCATCCATTCATGCGCGATCCATTCCCGACCGCTGTGTAGGTAGGGACGCTGGGAATCTCGTTCATCCATTCATGCGCGATCCATTTGCGACCGCTGTGTAGGTAGGGACACTGGGAATCTCGTTCATCCATTCATGCGCGATCCATTTGCGACCGCTGTGTAGGTAGGGACACTGGGAATCTCGTTCATTCATTCATGCGCGATCCATTCCCGACCGCTGTGTAGGTAGGGACGCTGGGAATCTCGTTCATCCATTCATGCGCGATCCATTCGCGACCGCTGTGTAGGTAGGGACACTGGGAATCTCGTTCATCCATTCATGCGCGATCCATTCCCTACCGCTGTGTAGGTAGGGACACTGTGAATCTCGTTCATCCATTCATGCGCGATCCATTCCCGACCGCTGTGTAGGTAGGGACACTGGGAATCTCGTTTATCCATTCATGCGCGATCCATTCCCGACCGCTGTGTAGGTAGGGACACTGGGAATCTCGTTCATCCATTCATGTGCGTCGCATCCTGTCATAATATAATAATTTTTCCAATTATTGTTTAGAACGTGGTTGCGAATAAAATAGTATACATACCACGGTGAAAAGTTTCATTCCTGTCTCGAGATAAAGTTGACCTCGACGCTACGGATCTCGGTTAACTACTTAATCTCTCGACAGGAATGAAACACTTTCCACCTCGGTATGTAATATACTATTCCTTATTTTTCTAAAACCGTCGATCAATACAGTGTCCAAGATATGAATGCACAACATGGGGATGTTGTGAACGATGAAGACATATATTTAGTTAAATTAGAGAAAATATCAACACCTTAAGATCTATTCTTCAACAATATATTGCTGTTATTAACAGGTCACGAATTATTAGAGCCTTATAAAGTCAAACATTTAAATTTTGTTAGCAAATAGTACGGTGTTAAAACGATACGTTTCAAATTAAATAATTTAATATTTCATAGCAAGGCCAAAGGGTTAGATTTTCATAACTAATACACAATAATGCAAATATAGTCTCAAATCAATCCATTAAACGAGCATTCGATTACACCAAATTATAAATGGGCATAGTGCAGGCAGAATAATGTGCGAAACACCTGCGAAGTAGTGCAACAAGTGTGTTTTCGATGAATGGAGCAATGCGGAGTGTGTTTGCGGTAATCCCACATCGACAGCAAGCTGGAGGAACCATTTGCAGATGGAACGGCACATATTCCAGACACAGCAGGGAGCACAGGACCTGGACGACTCGCAAAACAGGTGCAAACGGCAGGCCATAAGAGGATATTGGGCGTTGGATCGCATTGCGGCAACACGGAGCCGGTCCAAACAAGGGCAGAATTTCCTGAAAAACAATAGCTACGTGTAAAAGCCAGAAACACCGACAAAAGCCAACCATACCTGGATCATATAGCTGGGTTAAACTGGGATATCAACGCCAGGAACGAACAAGGCCTGAATGCCGTTGCTCATTGGCAATCTTCCAAATGAATATAGCCAGGGGCCGCCAGGTGAATTGATCGCTGGAATGCGAGCTCGTTAGCGGTCTTCCGACCAACAAGATATGGTCCAAAAGGTGTGCCAAGGGCGTTATTTTTGTTGGCGTCGCTTGCATAAAAGCCCGCCAAAGTCCACAATGGGCCAACGACCCACATGTGCGGGTTAACGGACTTTTGTTTCCCGGAAGATGCAGATGTATTTTCTGCTGTTCTGTTTTAACTCCATTAACTTGTTTTTTACTTCTTCGTTGTTAAAAATTTACGAGCAAAATTAGCGTAGAAAATAAAGAAGTTGTTTTTCTAAGTGTTGTTTGTTTCTACGCGAGTTCAATGTAAGCTTACCTGATCAAACAAGCGTCTGAACCAATCCGAGGGGCACAAAGCACGAGAGAGAACCCTAAACAAGAACCACCAATCCTTTGCACAAGCACACCTGTTGATTGACATCGCGGCCATAGGAAGTTGATTTGGCGCCGGCGCACAGCAGAGAGCAGGACCGGACTTCGTAATTGGTAACGTTCTGTCAATTATTCTGTCGCTGCGTGAATTAAGAGCCCGTAAATTTTGGTTTTAATGCCGTTACACACGTGTAAGGAATAATTTGAGACTAAGATTACATCAAAGCAATCATCCCTTTGATCATTGACCCCTAGGAATCCACGTTGGAGATTAAATTGTGATATATAAAAGTAACGAGTTTGTGTAAAATATTTCATTTCAAATTGAGTCACATGCAAATTATTTGTAAACAAAAGAAAAGAGCGCTTTGTGGTATCCCAAGGCTGCGCGTCATAAGCTAAACAATTGCAGGCAAGGTGTAAAATTTATTTAGGCATTCCCCTATGTGCAAGGGCTTAATAAACAATTAATTAGCAGTGGGTTTGTGCAGACGGGATATCACGATTCCTACAAGAATTAGAGCCGCCCCTAAGGGCTCTTTAGACTGTTTTAGTGTTGGCGGTGCATCACTCCACTACACTACACTACACTCACAACATTCACTACATTTCTCTTCACTTTATTTCCTGTCTGTCTTTATACGTTGTGTCTTGTTGCTTCTTTCAAATGTTTTTCCATTCTCTTCGGTTCCTCATTTTCTCCCGCCATTTTGTGATTCTCATTTTTTTTATATCTTTTACTACTTGCTCTTCTCATCGTACTTGGTCGCATCTGTGGTTTCCATTTTGTCATCTTTTTCACTACTCTCTCCTCACTTACGTGGTTTATATGCCCATACCAACTTATTCTTGTGGCTTTTATTACTCTGACTATATTCTCGTTTTCTAATATTTCTTCCACCTCACTAATTGTTAGCATTCTACATTGTTCCTCGTTTAACTTTTTTCCTCCAAATTTATTATTTTCTTCTCGAAGACCTTCAGTTTCTCTTCATCTTTTCTTGTGAGACACATATTTTCTGCCTCATAGGTCACCACCGGTCATATCAATGTTCTGTATACCTTTAGTTTCGTCTTCTGGCTTATCTTTTTGCTATTCAGTTTAAATTAGGTTTTATAACCTGACTGTATTTTCCGTTCCTATCTCGTCACTTCGGCTGTTCTTCCTATTTATAATTATCTCTAAGTATTTATAAGTTTCTACTTCCTCTATGTTATATTTTCCTATTTTTATTAATCTGTTGTCTCTTTTTTCTTTTCTTGTAATTTTCTTATACTTTGTTTTCTCTTGGTTTATTTCTAAACCTCTCTCATTTGCTTTTCTACTAATCATCTTCATTGTTTCTTCAAGACTTTTCCTATCCCTTACTATCAATGCTATATCATCCGCATAGGCTACAACGTGTATGGATTTATCTATTATTGTTCCTTTAATGTTGCATTCTTTCATTATTCCCTCTATTGCAATGTTGAACAGTGTCGCTGATAGTCCATCTCTTTGTCGTACTCCTTTATATATGTCTATTTTTTCTGTTAACCCTTCATGTGTTAGTACTTCTGCTTTTGCTCCTTCCATGGTCATTTTTATCATTCTTATCAGTTTTTTGGGTATACCCATTTTCCTCGTGTCTTTTATGATCGATCCTCTTTTTACTGTATCGAATGCCTGCTTATAGCAGTGCTGCCAACCCTCTACCGCAATTTCACCCTAAACAATAATAAAATTTCTCCCATTTTTCATGGAAATTTTCCCCAAAATAAAAAACAACCCTTGTAGCATATAAACTCATAAACATGTATTTAAACTTCAATCTTTTACCTAGAAATAAAGCAATATGAATATAAAAATATTATTGTGAACATAGACATGCCACATAACCTCAATGAACAAATTAAAAATAATTTGGGAAGAGAATTCTTCAACATAATTGCTACATTCTATAATGCACGTACATATTAACACCTGGACCAATATAACTATTTATGTATCAAGTAGCAATCGTAATTAAAGACGAGGCGACGAAGGAGCCGAGTCTTTAATGAGAGAAGTATCTTAAAAGTATTTTGCGTACGTGTTGCATACAACATTTTATGGTACGAATTTCCTAAACCACCAAATTGATTTAAAAATTGGCTTTTAAATACCAGGATGTCAAAAATTATCTTGGTCAAGGGTGGCCATGATTTTAAAATAATATGTCGGAGCTAGTTGGTGACACTGTAAGTCTATGTCAAATTCGAGGTTACGTTAGGTTTTGTGTCAGTCTGTGTCAAAACTGACGGAAAACCTAACCTGATAACCTCGAATTTGTTTTGTATTGTATTGTTAATAAAAAAAATTATCTAAAGTGTTGTGATAGCAACTTTAGAGTACTAGGACCCTAAAGATCCATCTTGCGGCATGTTTTGAGTTCGCAAAATAGTCATTTTAGAGAATGAATACAAAAAAACTATTTTAATCAAACAAGCTAGATTCTATAACGCACATAGACCCAAATTCACATCTAAAACACTTGCAGTTTTGGAGCAACACCCTTAATTTCGGCTTTGTTTCTTTGAATATTTTGATAGAAAGCAAAGTGATTACTAAAGGCAAAGGAATATTCAAAAAACATTACAAACCTTTCCCCATTGCTGATCATATCCAGTATTGCTTCCTGTTCCTGTCTTTGTTTTCGTTTAACGTCAATTCTGTCAACTGTCAGTCTGGTGTGAAAGTCATTTTGAACTCGACGTGTAGCTAGTGCAGGCAGCCAACCAAAGTATTATGTAAATCACTAGTACAATCTTTGAATTTGGATCTCAAATGTTAATTTTTTTAGATAATGCTAAAAATTTTAGTTGTCATGGTCTGGGTAAAAATCCACCAAGAAGCCTGTAAACGCCAGAAAATACCCCTGGAATTTCCCCCGAAGCAAATTTTCCCTAAAATATCCCCTGGCGACAAAAAAAGTCCCTAAATTTCGGGGATTTTCCCTTAAGTTGGCAGCACTGGCTTATAGTCTATGGATACTATCTCTACCCCTATATCTTGTTCATAGCGTTTTTCAATTATTTGCTTCACCGTATGCGTTGCATCTATTGTTGACTTTCCTTGCCCGAATCCGTTCTGGTATTCCCCTATTCTTTTCTCTGTAAACCTATTTAATCTTCTTAGTATTAGTGATGTTAGTATCTTATACACTAAATTCAGCAGGGTTATTCTTCTGTAGTTTTCGTATAGCATTAAGTCTGCCTTTTTTGGTATTGGCACTATAACTCCGGACCTTCACTCCTCAGGCATCTACTCTTTTTTCCATATTTGCTTCATTAATTCGTAATTTCATTTTTTTACTTCATCTTCTTCTTTCGATATTTCACTGCATATACTGTCTGGTCCTGCTGATTTTCTTCTGAGATTTGTAATTACTTCGTGTACTTCCTCTTCTGTTGATTCTTCTACTTCTATTTCTTCTTCTTCTTCTTCATCTTCGCCTCCCTTCTCTTTATCTTCCTCTTTTGTTGTCTTTCTTTCATATATCTTTCCCATTCTCTCTTGTCTATGTTGGCAGTGGTATTTCTTTTCCTTTTTTATTTTCTCATTTCTTGGTATAACTTTGTGCTATTTTTACTATTTTTTTCTATATCTTGCATCATCTGTCCATCCACTCCTGTTTTTTGTTCCCAACTACTCTTGATGCTTCCTTTCTTATTTGTTTGTATTCCTCATAGCCATTCTCTCTATTAGATTTTATCCATTTTAACTTTATCCCTTCCTTCCTTTTTATTAATATTTTACATTGATTGTCAAACCAATGCTTTCTATATTGTTCCTTTCTTTGACCTATTACTTTTTCCGCTGTTTCTAATATCTTCTTTTTTATGTTATCCCATTATCATTTTCCTGCTCTTTGCTTAGTTGTTTCTTGGGCTCTTTCTCGCACTCTCTTCTTTTTTCTGCATTTTGAAGTTCTTCTATGTTCCATTTTCTTTTTAAGCTTCTTCCTGCAATGTTTGTCACCACTCTGATTTTTACTTTCGCCATCACTAATTGGTGATCAGTGTCTACACTTGTCCCTCGGTAAGATCTTACATCCTGTATCATTTTTTGTTTTTTTTTTAATTACGATGATTGATTTGATTTTCTGGTAGTAGCCATGTCATTTTATGCTCATTCTTGTTGAAACATTGTGCTTCCTATCGTCATATTCATTTGTGTTGCTAGGTTGCATAGCCTCATTCCATTATCTGTGGTTGTTGCATGTAAAGTATGTTTATTCGCAACCATATATGTAATGTTAACATTCCTGACCTCATTTGAGTGGGGGAAGTCGTACATTTCAGACCGCTACTTCCCGCACTCACTTCCCGACCGCTGAGTAGGTAGGGACACTGGGAATCTCGTTGATCCATTCATGCGCGTCACAACCTGTTGTATCATAATATAATAATTTTTCCAATTATTGTTTAGAATAAAGTGGTTGCGAATAAAATAGTATACAAACCTCGACAGGAAGTTTCCTTAGTCTCGAGATAATAGCTGATTTCGACGCTTTGCGTCTCAATCAGCTAACTAATCTCTCGACAGTAATGAAACACTTCCCATCTCGGGCTGTAATATACTATTTCCTGCTACATTCCTTATATACCCCACTTTCCCCATCTTTGCGTTAAGGTCTCCCGCTATTATTAATATATCATGTTTCGGTATCCTATCACATGCTATTTCCCATTTTTCGTAGAACTTGTCTTGTTCAGTTATTGTATATATTGGCTATGCTATTTTTTTATTCGTAAGTACGATATTCTGCCATTTATTTTCTTGAATTCTATTATTCTTTTATTTCTCTATTTACCATAAACGCAGTTCCATTTTTTCTTTGATTTTTCTCCCCTCTGTACATCATTATAAATTTTTCTTTTCTATTCTTCCTTCTGCTCCCCATCTTATTTCTTGTAATGCCAATATTTCCGTTTCTTTACCTACTTCTTCCATTTTCCCCATTTCTAGCATTATTTTCACATTCCATGTTCTAAGTCTCATTTTCGATTTATTTTTATTTTTGTTTTTGTTTTTCTTTTCTTCTTGCTTTCTACTCTTAACATTGTTGTTTCCGTATCAACTTTTTCCGTAAACGTTTTCTCTCGATGTCTTTTTTCATAGCATGTCTTCATCGTTTCTTCCATCCGGTTTCTTGTTTCTATCAGTTTTTTGACAGTCATTGATACTGTTTTGTGTTTGAAACATTTCTTCTGTCTTTTTTTTATTACTTCTTCATCCACTGCTAACCTATTATCTGTGTTATTTCCTGTCTCTCTTTAGTTCGTATCTTCTACTCCCTTGTAGGGCACTAGCAGGGTCTGTGCCCAATACTTATTTTTTTTAATCGTTCCTTTGTGTGCTGTCTCACCAGTTGAGTTTCCATTTTCCTCTCTTTTTACTCTTTGTCTTCTTCTCGATTGGTCTTTTCTTCATTTTCATCTTCATTTTGTTCCTCTAACTCTTCCAACGTCCACTCCTTCCCATTTATAATTAGCCTGTCTTTAATCATGATTCTCTCGCTCCAATTTTTCTGGCTTCTTTCATGTGCGGTATTCATTTTTTTCTTGCATCTCTTGTTTTCATATTTTTCTTTATTCACACATCAGTAGCTCTCAATTTCTTTGGATTCTTCAAAATTTCTATTTTTTAAATTGTTGACAATTCAACCTTTATTGGTCTGCTTTCCCTTTCCTTGCGCTCCCCTATTCTAATTATTGAGTCGTTTTGTTGTTCCAGTACTTCTACCTCGATTTTTTCTGTTCTTTAAAAAATATATCCTTCAATTTTTTTACATCCTCATTATTATCTTGCGAGATTCCAAATATTGAATTCCTTTTTCTACCTTTGATTTCCAGTCTTTTGGTCGTTAATTCTTGTTGTTTTATTGTTCCTTCCATTTTAGTTATTTTATTCTTTTGTTGTTGGATGTTTATTTTTGTATCATTCATTTTCTCATCCATTTCCATCAGTTTTTTAATTATATCCGCTAGTGTCACTTCATACCCTGTCGTCACTTCATACCCTGCCGTCACTTCATACCCTGCCGTCATACTGAATGCAGACAATTACTCTTGTTTGCTGATATTGTGTTTTGGAACACACCTCTCGCGCGTATTATTTATCTCATTAGATAAATTTGAGGTTATAATCAATTATTGCATTGACCTGTTAATCTTGAGTGTTGTTTTGTGTCTACATTTTCTTTATTCTCTTCTTCGCTATCCTCTCAAATATGGTTCACTGAACAATGTCCCAAAAATTTGTTTTTTGATTCACTATTACACTTTATTCACCTTGACCTTACGGCAGTACTTTTTCATCTATAATAATACTTATGGAAAATCAGACCCTGATCAGCGTTCTGTCTTCTTTAAACAACAGATTATAGGATGCTGCACTGCATTCTGTCACAAAGTGATTGACCTCAAGGACGTCATGCGATGTTAGTATCGTGTGGAAATTGTCGCTCCCTTTTACTTCTACATTTAGGATACGTACTCGATGAAAAGCTATTCGTAAATTTGCGATTTTGGTTTATGCAACGGTGTTAAATATTTTCACAAAACTTGCCTTGGATAATTTTATTTTATACTACGTTTGTGGGAGAGAAAATGAGCAGATATCTTTTTTTTTTAAATAGCTACCGAGACCTATTAATAAACATACCAATTACAAATCACCAGCTGGAAGATGTAGGTACTTTAATTAATGAATTATATTACAGCCTTACACTCCAAGTGGCCAGACTCCGTTCATGACACCGTATCAAACGCCACATGCTTCTCCGCACATGTCAAATACAGGTTTCTTGCATCCTGGGGCAGTAACACCTGGCGGGAGAGCATCTTACCGGGCCCTTCCCTCCCACTCACCTGTTGTGCATAACAGCCCCCACAGCAGGCCCTTTCCAGTTACAGGAGATCATGGACGAGGTTATGACCATGACTTGATAACTTTGAAATTTGTTTTAATTGTCATTTCTAACAGGCTCACGAGCATATCCGTCAGAATCACCAAGAAGCTTTAGTAGTGACCATAGTTATAGAAGCTATCCAGGAGGGGGTCAGC